>CAUYLG010029347.1:0-112213 GCA_963573385.1 Cacajao melanocephalus | reverse complement strand
TATCACATTACACCTATTTTAAAAGTGACCACATAATTGGAAGTAAATCACTCCTCAGCAATTGCATAGCATTTCACAGCTTTAAATAAAATATTGGTTGGCTGCTTGTTTGTTATTTTCATCTCTTATTCCTTCCTGTCTCGGTTGTTAAGTACAATTATTGGCATAAAAGAGGTTTTTAATACCCATTTTTAGACTGCATTCTAGCCTGGGCAATAGAACAAAAATCTCGTTCTCTCTCTCTTTCTCTTCCTCTTTCATTCTCTCTTACATTCTTTTGTTTCTTTCTTTCACTCTCACTTTCTTTCCTCTCTTTTTCTTTCTTTCAAAAAAATAATAAATAAATAAAATAAAATTATCACTATAACTCCTAAGAAATTCAGAGGTTTTCCCTTCCAGGTGGGTTAACTGAGCAACTCAAGTTTGCTGGGTCCCAGATCAGCACCTCTGCCATTTCCTTTCCCTTAACAATTGCAAGACTGTTACAGCACTGCTTCCCTGTACCGGGATCTTCCAAGATGAGGACAAAAGTAGTGAAGGCTTTATTTTCACATTTCTTTTTTTTCCCCAAAGAAAATACATTTCTAAAGAATTCTGCAATGTATTTCCACGTATGTTTTTGTTCCTTTATTCATATGTTTGTTTTCAGCCAGAAATGAAGCATATATAAGATAAATATATTCAAAAAATTATTTGAGGGAATACCACATTATTAATTTCTATTGTATCTAAAAAGGCATGCTACTAAAAATGTTTGTAAATGGTACAACTTGGGAACTAACCAGAGCATATGCAATGCCCAGTCAGAATGGATGCCAGGTGTGAAGACCAAGGAGACTGTATGAGTAAGAACAGGAGGAATGACATGTGTTCATTTAGACAGAAGAGAGACAGTGATGGAAACCCAGAATGGCATGTCTGGCACCCAACTGTATGCTTTACTCATGACTAAATCCTTATTATATAGCATGATGGTTAAAACACAAAAGGCAATTTATATTCAGTGAATTAATCAATGAATAGATATAACCAATCACAAAATATCTGGATGTAGCTTAATATGAAATCAAGGCTCCTTTTTAAACTCTTCAATTTGTTACCTTCTTTAATTATTTGTTCAATAGTTTTGCTTCTTTATGCTTTTGTCTTTTCGTGCAGTATAGATATAGTTGGTTGGAACATGTTATTCTTCATGTGATAAAATACCTAACCACTTTATCATAGACATTACAGAGTTTGCATAGTCTATAGCTTTGAATTAAATGTGATATAAATGTTCTACAAAAAAATATACTCTTTAGGTGGCATAGTTTGCTACTCCCATGATGGCAATTATGAGGTTAGAAATAACAGTTCATTTTATACTTTAGTATAACCTATGTGGTTTGTTTCCTCTTAATTCCTCTTAATGAAATAATCCGTGCGACAAACCTCTGTGATATGAGTTTATCTACATAACAAACCTTCCAATGTACCCCCGAACCTAAAATGAAAGCTAAAAAAAAGAAGTCCAAAATAAAAGTCATCTTTAAGAAACATCTTTTATTAGTATGCACATATAGTATGCTTTAAACGTTTATAAACGGAAGACTATGATAATGAAATTGTCTTAAAATTATAAAGAGTATAATTACAAAATTAAGCCCTTGTAAATTGGTGCCCAAAGAGATAAGGTATTTATAAAATACATACCACCAAGGGAAAAACTATGAGAAAAACAATTCAAAATGTCTTTTAAAAAAAAATGGAGAGAACATGATTAATACTATATTTGATGTGCTAAAATACTTTTAATTATTTTAGAATTCAAATCTGCTTTCTCTCACTTGAAATTGTTGCATTAACTCAAAAGTGCTAATATAATTAAACCCAAATGGTACGGTACTTCAATGAGTTGGTGAAATTGATTCAGGACATTAAAAAGATGTCGGCAAAGTTATAAATCGCTATTTTAATCGGGAGTGAAGAGGTTAATTCAAGATTCCGCTAAAAAGAGACTGGCAGAAATGTTTCCAGGGACGTATTTTTTTTTTTTCTTTTCTCTCTGGCTTTTTTTTTTTTCCTCAGTAGGGGTTTGGAGAAGAGGTTTGGAAGGGAAGGAGAGGGCTGGTTGCAGGCCCCTTCCATTCCCCAGAGCCCCGTTAAGGAAGGGGGAGGGCTTCCTGCCCAGGCAGCCATCTGTAACATTCTATGAACAGCAGGAACCGGGGCTGCTCCAGTCCGTAAACCCGGGTGAGGATTCTGTCTGCATTCAAAGAAAAAACCAGAGGAGTTTTCCCTCTTATTTCACTTGTTCTCTCTGGCTTTTTTTTCTTTGTATTATCTGTTGCGGGTGAGCAATGCAGTTGGGGGTCTCGGAAGTTGCTTGTATAAATAAACTATCATCTCAGTGATATCAGAATAATACTATTGAGAACTGGCCCAACCGATACTAAAATGCAGGGCCTGACTTCTGGAATGTGCTGGCAGCAAGCTGGGAATGTCATCATCCCAGCTAATGTCACACCGTGGAATGCTTTCTGGGATCAGTGGACGTGTGTCTGATGTTCCCTTAAGTTACTGCTTTCTAGGCTTGAGTCAATTAGAGCTGGCTTTTTGGAAAGTGGTGTCATTTAAAACCTACTTTATGAAAGTTATTTTTGTGCCTATAATTTTGGGGCTCACACGTCTGTTATTTCCTCCGGTTCTTGGCTTGCACAATATGCTGCCTATGGAAAGTAGTAAAGAGTGACAATGGAAAAAATAACAAGCATTTATTTTACTTCCAACATCTGGAGAAAACACATTTAAGGAAATGTTAACAAATAGGTACAGGGCTTGATAACATTAAAAAGTATATATACTTCCTTATAGAGGTGAAAAACAATCAGAATAGATAGAATCTTTTAGATCAGTTTTACACAAAGAATACCAAAAACTTTAACAACAAAAATGATCTCATTCAAGAGGATTCAGTTCACAACCTTTCCTAGGGTCAACCAAATGACTAATGTCAAATCCCCAAAGCACATAGGTACAAAAATCTTTTCTCCGAAAAGAAGAAAGACATAGAATTTCAATTTCCAAAATTTTTCTATTTTCTACTTTTCAATAAATTGTACTATTACATTTAACTTCCTGGCAGCAGACTGCAGAGGCAAATACGCTCTCATATAGGATATGAGACTTAAAAATAAAAACGAAAAATTCAAGAAGCAATTTAATGCAGAAATAAATATTAGAATGAACAATGCCGCAATAGTTTTATTGGAAAAAAAAAGGACAAATATGAATGTACTCTGGTCTTATACACTGAAATAACTTAAAGACAAAATATACTTCTAGGGAAAATAAATCATAATGAATACCTACTACTGTATTACCAAAAGAGTGGTGGATACATTTCAGCACAGTTTGTCTACTTTCCTTTATTCACGTTTTTATACCTTAAAGTAAACACTGGTAAATATTCCACACGGGTCTAAGTTTTTTCTTTTTTTCTTTTTTAACCCAAAGTCACAGTTTTACACTATCAGTATAGGATAATTTATGAAGGCATTGCATCAAAATTTGAAGATACAAAGTACCAAATACAATTTTTTTTCTTGGAATTACTCAGTGTTCTGATGAGAAAAAAATCCAAGCCAGTATTTGGAAATAAATAAAAAATTTTGATAAAATACTTTAAGAAACATATCGAAAATTGCAAAATCAGGTTTGTAGAAAGGTTTTAAAGTTTTAGAAAATTAATGGATTGCTCCCAGGTGCATGTGGATGTGGCCAGTGCTTATGGGGTTATAAGTGCTCTTGATGGAATATGGGGGAGATACTTCCTGAGGTGACATTAATTTTCTTCTTGTATCCAGTCATCTTGGTGTCATGTTTGGGGTCAAGATTTGAGTTTTTAACATCTCAGAAACCATTTCTTTTTAGTCTTGCAAAAGCAAATGCAATGCCATCAATAGGATCAAAAACTTCCATATAATACCAGAAAAACAAATTTTTAATTTACAATGACAAATAATTACTGTAAAAAGCAGGTTGCCCTCATCCACACAGCTAGCCTGTTCCTTACTGTAGTCAAGTCACAAAGGAAACCAAATCATATTTCAACCACTTAATCATTTTGCTATGGGAACTTGCTGTCTAGGATGAGAATGGTCCAACTTCTGTGACCCACATGATTTGTCCACGAGGGTACATATTCTTTCTTTAAACGACTTAATATATTGAAGAATGTTACAGTCCGGATAGGAGGGTCTGGTATCCATTTTGACTTTTAAAGAAAATGTAAATATGTTAGATGATGTAGAATTCTAAACTAAAAGTATCAGAAAACAATTTTATCCTTCATTTCTTACACTTTTTTTCAGGTGCTTTTTGTTTTACTTAATCTCTAAGTACTGACAGCAGAGTTTACATATATTTATTGACTTTTTTCAATGACTATTCAAGAGAAATGGTCATTTTTACAATCTCCGAATTAATGGAAGGAAGCCTCCATTTTTCCAGCCTAAAGCAAGGTATTCATGAATTCTTAGCTATATATGTGCAAATAAAAGGCCTTGAAATTTATTACGGGATGTTTAAACTCAGTCACATTAAACGGCCAAACTGGTTAATCCACAAAACCCTACGATAAGAAAAATTACCTTTATTTTTCTGGTAAGAAAATTCCACTTACACAAGATTTTCTAGTCATTCCTTTGGTAAAGACAGAGAAGGTATTTTAACTATGACTCTGACTTCTCAGAACCACCACCTGACTCTTCGCTATTTTGATTTATATTTCACTAAATAAAAATCATGCCTTCTAAATTAGAGATAAATAATTCCAGAATAGGAACTGTGGCATATGACCTATACATTCCCAGAAACTAGCACAGCCAAACACCTATGAAACACCCAGTAATTGCTGAATGAAAGAAAAAAATTAATGATCGAATGGCATAAACTCAACAAAACGTTCAGCTGCTGCTTTGGAAAGCTGTAGACTGAATATAAAATAAACTGACTTGTATTTCATTGAGCTGTTTCTTTTAAATTTATACTAATCATTTAAAATATATATTTATACTATTTAAATTCACACAACTTGGGAATTTCCTTTTTATTAAGCCCTTTATTTTCTTAGAATTGTCAAATAGAAGGGAAAGGGGTTTCATATCTACACAATTAAAAAAAATATAATCATCGAAAAATACACTGGTCCACATATGTCAGCTCCTTTTTGGATCCTATTCAACATTGCTCCCTCTCCTCAAATTTAGTTTGTTACTTCAATATAATTTATAATCACCCAATTGTTCTTTTTTATTATGAAGGAAGACATAAAGATCTGTGGATGCTGGATAATTACTTAAGTGAATCTAACATCTTTCAAGTTGACATAACCTCTTTGAACCCAGAGACTCCTGAAAAGCTCATTCTTAGACATCATAGGAAATATTGCTGGAAAGTCTTAAGAAAAACAAGAGTTATAAGAAAATCTAGGTTTTAAAAAAAATAATTATCACCAATACCACCATAGTATGAATTATTTGTTAGCAACAAAATGCAATGTATTGATTAAGACCTAGACATAAAGAGACAGTGGCAGTTTATTACCATTGTTTCCTGTCCCACATTCCACGGATTCTATGAATTGATTTGTGAATTCCAACCTCTGATCAAAGATGTATGTACGGACCTCTGTTTATTTAGTCAGCTATCAATTAAAATATGTATTTTTAAAAAAATTCATTTAGCAAATATTATTGATCACATACTCTAGACTAGCCCTAAGTAGGAGAAATACAATAAATATAGTTGACATGGACATACTGTAATGTGTGTTTTTGTAAAGAAACAACCATATATTATACATTATTTTTCTTTTAAAAGTGTATATAATTCAAATTTCTAACATTGAATTAGAATGGCCAAAATACAGCCATATAATTGATTGAGAAAGTTTTAAACATTACATCTTTCTATTAAAGTTTACAAAGAGTAGTGGTCAAATTCATATATTTATGGTTAAGTAGATCTTTCATAATTTCTATTGCTATCCTGTTTACTAAGGTCAATAATTATTCTATTGCTATCCTGTTTACTAAGGTCAAGAATTATGTACCATATATTATTATTTCTCTTATGACAAATTAATCTTTTGTGGTCAATTATAAACACTCAAATATTTAAGAATTCAGGAGGTAGAGGTATGCAGAAAAAACTCAATATTGATTCAAGTCAACAAATATGCTTTTGGCCACAGAACACATTGTTACGTGCTATTAGAAGAGTTGGGTAAAAGAAGGCAATGTGGTGCTCTACCTTCCTTTATTCAGGAGGGTGTCAATGCCAGCAGCCTTCTTCTGTGGGTTGTCTTTTTACTTTTTGTTGTTGTTGTTGTTTTGAGATGGAGTTTTGCTCTTGTCGCCCAGGCTGGAGTTCAATGGCACGATCTCGGCTCACAGCAACCTCTGCCTCCTGGGTTCAAGCAATTCTCCTGCCTCAGCCTACTGAGTAGCTGGGATTACAGGCATACACCACCATGCCTAGCTAATTTTTCATATTTTTAGTAGAGATGGGTTTTCACCATGTTGGTCAGGCTGGTCTTGAACTCCTGACCTTAGGTGATCCACCCACCTCAGCCTCCTAAAATGCTGGGATTACAGGCGAGAGCCACAGCACCCGGCCAAGACCTCTTGCCTTTCAAAGGGAAATTTGAGGTGATAGAACTGAAGTAGTTACATTTTTGCATACAAATCAAACAGCTCAGGAACTCTGAGACACAGACAGGTAATCATCATGGTATCTGGAGGAGACCTTTTCATTACAGAAGTTCAACAAGTGCCAGCAGAAGATACTTTTGATACCAGGGAAGCATAAAGCAGAGAAGGCTGAGAACCTAACTAGCAGGATTCACCCCTTTGAGATTCACAGCACTGGCTTCTGGGCACATGTGTTTGGTAAATGTTAGCAGCAAGTAGTTTACAGAGGAGAAGGAAAGAGTGTGATTAGTTTTTAATAAAAGCAGTCATTAAAAACTTTCAAAAAGTAGAGATGCCAAGTTTTCATTTTGTAATTCTCAGTTCTAGAATGATCTTTGTAGAAAAACAAATTCTACATTCAAGGGGAACATGAAGATGGAAGGGAGATATAGTTGGGTATGGTGATTTTCCCTGCTGCCAGCCAAATTGATTGTATCATCTCAGCAGTGGTTTTTTCCTGGCCAGACAGCGGATCAAGAAGTAGTAGTGTAGAGGCAGGTAGAGAGAAATGACAACTTTCCCCCACAATAATCACATTCTATTGTTTTTTTTCTAAGCCCAAGCAGAGAAGTTGAAATTGGAAAACTGTAATCTACTGTGGTAGTAGTAGATTTCTCCAAAATATGGCATTCATATTTTATCTGTTTTAATTCATAATTCACTTAATATGTGCAATGTTGGGAATATTGTAAAACAAGTTAGACTATATATATATTTCACAGTTTACATAACTGACTTCACATACAATTTGTGTTTCATACTATATATATATACATGTGTATATATATATATATATATATATATATACATATATATATATATATAACATATGAACAAACAGTTTCTTCTCCCATGCAGGGGTACTGGATTATAATTTTGTTACCTGGAAGTGGCAGGTGTCTTGGTTGATGGTGGTGGTAAGTTTTTAAGTACAATTACCATGTAACATGGGAGATAGACATATAAGTACTATGAGAAGGTAATTTTCATATTTGCCTAGTGAAAGCCAAGGGGACTACAACATTTGTGAGAAATGAAAATGGTAATATAGAATGCAGTAATTTTTGAAGGTGTGGATTCAACAGTGACCTCTCTGTGCTCTTTCCCACTGTTTCTTTATGTACTCACAGGGTTATCTCATTTGATCCTCATACACATTCTATATTTACCTCATTTCACATGAAGCTGAGGCAATATGACCAAGTAGAAGTAGGGGAAATAAGGATGGGATGGGGGCTCTAAATCTAAGAGTCTGTGCAGGGCTTACCAAGCAGGCTCTCAATAAACAAATTCACCAACAGAGACTGAGGATGGCTTCCCTGAGTGCCATTTTCCTCAAAGACCTTTCAGCAGGAATTGCACTAAAAAGTAAACTTGGACATCATCATGTGATGCTCCTATATTGCCATCTACTCATTGTCTCTCTTTTAAATAAGAACACATTGCACATCTATTTCTCAACAGCATCAATGAATACAACTATCTAATTTAAGCTTCATTCAGGAAATAAATAGCAGGTTCTAATATGAGCTCTAGAGGCGTAAATACATGTGTATACATACGAGCGTGAATGTACATAAGTGTCTTTGCTCTGCCCGGTCACAGCAATTACTACAAAAGCTTCAGTAACCTCATTTTGGCAACAGAATGATAGATCTGCAAACCAAATGTTATGCTTAAGTGTGTTTTTCTGTTAGATCATTAGGTTTCTTTTTTTCTGTGCCTAACAGATGTGTAGAAATTAAATGGGTCTAGTCATTAATATTTTATGAATAAGAAAAGCACTGTCTTTTGAGTAAAACCAACCATTATCCAGTTAATTAACCTAAATAAAATATTTTTCTGCATTAAAAAAAATTTCTGTGCTCTAACTCCATTCTTTATCCTCTTTGCTTTTGGAAACATAAACCAAAAAAAAAAAAAAAAAAAAAAATCTACCAGGCTGTGAATGGAATAAATCCCTTATTTTTGCATTCTTCTTCACTTGCCTGATAAACTTGACTCATGTCCTTTTTAAAGAGCAGTGAGTGTCATGCAAGTCCTGTATGACAGGACTTGTAAATAACACTACAGCATGTACTATGTTATCACACAGGAATTACTGTAAGGAATAACAGGAAGGGACTTCAAGATTATCTGGTTTAATTCCCTCACTTTATAGATGAGGAAACCAGGGGCGAGAAAGGGAAGTCCCCTGAACAAGGTCACATGTATAATTAGTGGGAGACCATGTTTGTTAATACAATTCCACCTTCACTGTTCTCCAAACAGCTGGTGGCCTTACAGCAGGGGGAAAAAAAAACAGTATAATACTGTTTCTGCATGAACAATGAATGAATAAACATTCACTTATTCAATAAATTTAGTCAGTCAACATTTAACAAACATTTATTGAGCCTTCCAATGGGCAAGGCGGTATGCTAAAAGTTGGGGACCCAGAGTTGGACATATTTGGTGGAATCCCAGCAGGAAAGAGCTGGACTCTGCTTCCATAGGCAACAGTCAGAACAAGCTGATCCTTAACAAGCAAAGCCCATTGAGGATTCTTCATGGCATACGGGCATGGCACCATAATAATGTCTCCTGCTACATGGAGTGAAAAAAAATCAAAGAGTCCTACTTTAATATTTTCAAAATCAGTCACAAGTGCCACTGACTGTTAGGAACACAATCGTGAAAGGCGGCTTGTAATTAGTGAGAAGGAGGCTTACGCTGGGACATTGATTCACACACTTCACTGATTCTTCAATTATACTTTTCCTTATACTTCTTACTCTCTAAAAACACTACTTTAACAAATATATTCTTTAGGTTCTGTAATAAGGGTCAGGAGATTAGAGGACTTCTCCATCAGGTAGATATTCTCAAGGTGTTAAAAACAAAACTACCTTGCAGTTCTTCAAGAATATCAGGTTATATAAATGCCAGTGTTCCTTTCAGGTAACAATTATATTTCACTAAATACAGGTAACAATTATATTTCACTAAATACTTTGCAACAGATTTTTGTAGAAACTATATATTTATTATTGAAGCATTTTTAAGTAGAAGCATAGCCTATGAGTGAATATTGAGAGTCAGAAATAAACACCCAGGATATCCTTATACACACAGGTCATGAGAGACCACTGAAAAATAGTGAACCCTCAGAGACATTTGAGAAATCTCACAGGAAGGATCCAAAATCCTAAAGTTAAAAACTAGTAGAAAATTGGTGGGGTGTGGTGGCTCATGCCTGTAATCCGAGCACTTATGGGAGGCTGAGGCAGGCAGATCCCTTGAGGTCAGTAGTTTGAGACTAGCCTGGGGAACGTGGTGAGACACTGTCTCTACCTCAAAAATACAAAAATTAGCCAGACATGGTGTGGGTGCCTGTAATCCCAGCTACTCAGGAGTCTGAGGCAGGAGAATCTCTTGAACCTGAGAAGTGGAGGCTGCAGTGAGCAGAGATCTTGCCACTGCACTCCAACCTGGGCAACAGGGAGACCATGTCTAAAAAAAAAAGAAGAAAGAAAAAGAAAATAACGGTTAATTTTCAAACGGAAAATTGCCTTACTCATGAAACAACTAGTTCACTAACGAATGAATAGAGAGACTTTAATTTCTAATTCTAAAAGTGCATTGATTAAGAGCCTTGATCCTGGGAAAGAAAAATCCAGTTTGAAATACTGGCTCTGTCACTATAGTTTCAGTAAGAGTCCGTAACATTGATGACTATGATGATAAAGTAGCAGAGCATTGTATTTTATGTTCTTAGGTCCAAAAATATTTGAAACTGAAATTTTTTTATTTAGTAGTCCAAGCAACATTTAAGAAATGATACAGATCATATCCCATATCTCCTTTAGTCCAGTAACATGCTTATTTCACCAAACACTGCAAATCCTTTTCTGGTTTCCTCAGGCTGAGATCTTCTCTAGCTGGTTGTTATCTCTTATGGACGTTTAACCACAACCAGATTAAAAACTGAAGTTAAAGAAGTAACTGAGAACCGAAAAGGATTTACTTAATTGCCTATTTTATGTAAAAACAGGCCTTAGGCCCTAAAGAGGAAAGTGAGTCTGTTTCTTAACAGTTAATTACTGGGAGGATAGTTTCAGTGACCACTCCACTGCCAGAAGAGTCAGCAAATTGGCAGCTCATTCTCTCCAGCTCTCTCCTTGGTATTTTACCAAGATAAGGTGGGATGAGATCAATTTCCCCTACTTTCTCCCTCCCTAGGTTTTCCATCTTTCTCTAGAAATCAAGAACAGTTCCTTTCCTTGCTTCAATGCCAGTCCCTCACCCTCCTTAGAAATCAATGGAATTTGCCTTGGTTTAGGAAAGTTCCAAAATACTTCCTAGGCAGAATCATGGAAATTAAAGATGTGGAAGACCTCATTGGATCATCTAGTTCATCTATTTCCTATTAAAGAGTTTTCCAGATGGAAGATTTTTGTATGTTGGATGCCTCCTCTCATTTCTGCAGGGCCTGAAGTCAGATTTTGAGCATCCAAGTCTAATGTAGAGAGGTGAATAAGGCCTGCATTCAATAATTTCATAGACAGAAAAGTGCCTTATCCCAAAGGTGTTATCATATTACAACAGCTTTTGGATGGAAATAGGCGACACCTCATCAGAACAGTTATGCGAGAGTGCTGGATGGTTCTCCGAGCACCGTGGGCCTGACATTTCTTTTGCAGAAAACAGTGTTTTGCTGCTGTGTCCTGAGCACAATGGAGCCCATTGGGAGCTCAGCTTTTTCTTTCCTTTTTGCTTTCTTTTTTTCTTTTTTAAAAAATTGCTCTAGGTTTCTACGTATAGGAACTGCTGTTTTGGCGACTTTTCCAGAAGGCTCTTGGAAGAGGGGAGTGTTGTCCAACAGCATATAGATAGAATTGCAGGAGGCCATGAACCAGTAACAGATACTTTATTCACTAGCAATTTATTTATGAATCTCTCCATTCATATATCTTCATCAGTAATATGCAATGCTTCCAAAAAAGGATACCAGTTTTTTCCTTAGTGTTATGTTGAAGAGCCATCTTAAGTAAGTGCCATTGTGTTTACCTGGTTACGGTCATATTGTGGTCAGGAAAAACCTTCAGTTTTATCACAATACAGAAACATATTTTAAAATCAGCTGCAGTAGGATCCTGGCTGGCTTGTTGTATTAACTCTATAAATTTGTACAGATTATTTTGTCTGAGTCTCAATGTACTCATTTGTGCTGTGATTTTTTACAAGGCAAAACGAATGTTAAAATATCTGGCCCATGCTCAATGCAAAATAAATCATAGTTTCTTTTCTTCCCATTTAAAAAAATGTTAATTAATTTGGGAGCCTTGGAAGAATCCTAAACATGGGAAATAAATGTTATTTTTTTCCCCTGTCTCACTTTACAAAAAAGCCCAAGTTAATTATACATTTTTCTGGCAATAATGTTTGCTTTTGAATGCATAGCTTCTTGATACTTCTTTTTTAAAAAAGAGAGAGGATAAGAAGAAAACTTTCCATCTAATATGCAGTTGATAAGAACAATTGAAAGAACTTTAGGTACTGAGATTATTAGATCCTACAGTACTCCATTTGCCCTTCCTCTAATAAATTAAAATTATGTCCTTTAAAAATTATCTAATGACATAGGACTCATGAGACTGTTCACTTGGGGGTCAAAATTATTAAGTCTCTTGTTTACTAGTTGCAGGAAACAATTTGAATTAACAAGCACAAAGCACAAAATATAGGAATGATTTTGACGGTCTTTGCTTGGAATCCTCTTCCCTCAGATATGTCTCAGTTTTTCTTTAAAATTGTTATTTAAATGTAACTTTCTCAGTGAGGTCTTACATGACCTCTTGTAGTAAAATTATAATCCCCTATAGATTCTCAACTTCTTTGACTTAACATATTGCATATTTACTTGTTTATATTGTTTATTTTCTGTCTATTCTCACTAAATATAAGATCCATGAGGGCAGATATTTCATACAATTTTAAGACCAATTGCTTTGGCCTCAGCAACTAAAACAAATGACTGGCACACAATGAGCACTCAAATATCTGTTGAATAAATGACTGAAACAGAATTTTATAAAATCTGAGAAAAAATAAATTTTGACTTCAGAAAGACCAGGGTCATGTCCTTTCAAACAAGACTATATAGATTTTCCCCCTGGAGATCTATCAGTAACATGGAAGCCCATTTTTACAGATAGAATGTGTCTAAAGTCTCATTTGATGTTCATTCTCTGTTAGCATACCCAGTTAGTTTGAAGGAAGATACAACTTACCTGTCATCATCATCAAATGATACCCCCAATATTTCTGTGCTTACATTCTGGAGCAGTAACCAACACTGAAATGCCTACTTACCATGCTAATACAAAGGTGTGAAGTGGTTGAGGCATAATCCAGTGGGAGAAGTATACCCTGGTAGTGTACCCTGGTGAGAGTGTGCTGAAGTAGAAAAAAAAAAATTCCTCTTTGAAAGATTGAAGCCCATATACAGTTTTAGCTGAGTGTTCTATTACGTCAAAGCATACGTTAATCAGAGCTTCTGATTTTCAAAACAGTGGGATCCTGCGGTGGATCTTTTTACAAAATCTCGCAATTTCAAAATTATGTCAACCATTTAAAATATTGTATTAAAATATACTGCAAAGGTCACGCAAAGTATATCTAGAAGACTGGTGTGACTGACAGATCATGTATTTATAATTTCTGGTCTAGTTTCCAATTCTAATTATCTGAATAATTATCTGAGCCTCCTGTCAGCTCAGTGGCGGTATTAGATTCTCATACACAAACAATTGTTTACTGCACATGTGAGGGATCTAGGTTGCATGATCCTTAAGAGAATCTAACTAATTACTGATGATCCGAGTATGAGGTGGAACCATTTCGCACTGAAATCATCGTCCCCCATCACCATCTGTGAAAAAAACTGTCTTCCAGGAAATCAGTCCCTGGTGCCAAAAAGTCTGGGGACTGCTGTTCTATGCCATCTTAACTTTATTTGTGACATTTATACAATTATTAACAAAATCTACTGCTTTTCAAACTATATTTCTAATATATATACTTTTTCTTTCCATGGAATCCCCTTTGCTCTCTTGATTATTTTAGCATGCTTTTTAGGACTTTTCTACTTATTTATATTAATATCTTCCTTGAGTTCTAAATAGCATAGAAAAAAAACACTGAACGTGCCTACAGAAAACTTAGATTCTATCCCTGGATTGACCTATCGCTTACTAGCTATGCAAGTTTGAAACAAGTTATTTAAACCACTCAGATCTATGCAATTCTACTTTTAAAATGAACATAACAGCCCTGTTCTTTTTCACCTGATGCGAAGTCATGTACATAAAAGAACTTGCAAACAATAAAAAGCTTTAAACGTTAAGTCTTATTCAAGTGGAGCAGCACCATGGCTTTATACAACACCTGAGTCTCTCTCAATGCTTTATTTCGAATAAAATGCTTTATTGTCAATAAAACTCTTTATTTTCAATAACATTTAGAATGCATAATTGCATAGTTTTGTTGCTGCTGCTGCTACCATTGCAACAATACTCTAAGGTGTTTTCTAGATTCCATGATTTTTTCCTAGGTCATGATTTATAATTCAGAGTATAGTAACTTATAAATTTACTTTGCCCTAACCTAACTTATCCTTTTTTCTCCCTTCACATCAACTTTCTGAGTATCTTATTTTTTATTGTTAACTATCTCCTTTCAGTCACACTGAATTTTACTTAGGAACATATTCAATCCTTTCTTATCATTTATTTTTATTTTAATTCACTTCCTCTATTTTTACCTTTAAAAATCATATTCACACATCAACAGCTGCTCAAATAACATAGTTCTTATGAAGCTCTGACTCTGCCAACTAAAATTTATCTCTATTTGAAACATCTATATAACTTTATAACTTTGAGGCTTAATGCCTTTTATTCTGGGTAGAATTTTCATTCGTGTTTCAAGATAAAATAACTCAGGCTTGTTCACTTCTGTAACCCTGCAGGACTTTGTATTATGCATAATTAATCAAAATGAGTTGAATTAATAGGTTTTCTTTAAGTCTATTACCTTTACTTTCCTACATCAAAGTCAAATGTCATTACTCTTTATTTTCATAGCTTTCATTAGATTCTTGCCTGCTATTCTACCAACTTGGTATTTCACTACACAGAAGACCTTGTAATAAGAAGGAAAAAACTTAAATAATTATTTTTATTTTTATTCTAAGCAATATATTTAACATATTGGTTGGGCCTGTGTTCCAGCATCAGTCCCTAGGGAACCTTGACACTAACACTTCTCTAAGTAGAGAAATTATCATTTATTCCTACACATTGCTTCCTGTCATTAAGCCATTTCCGCACTTAAGACAAAACATTTTCCATAATAACAAGGAAGCCAGTTTTTTAAAATTGTTGTTTGATCACCTATAGGATATATACTTTCAATCTCTTTGCAAGTGGAAATAAAATTACCTTCTTTTTTGTCCATATGACCTCTGAGAAATCTAGACTCATTTATTCAATAAATCTGTACTGAGAAACTGCTATGTGCCAGGTACTATAAGAGACAATTAGGTATATATATAAGAAAAGCCCATTTTGCTTTCAAAAAGCTTTTCTGTATACAATCTGCTAAGAGCTGTAATGAGAGTAGAGGGGCAAACCTCTAACTCTACCTTCATGGATGTCCATGGATATTTAACTCAGGTGGCCACTTAAGCTGAGTCTTCAAAGACAACCCCCTTGGTGTCCAAGGGACAGGAGGTGCATTCTGAGAAAAAGGAAGAGCATATACTGAGTCACGAAGGCACATACCAGCATCATGATGTGGTGGAGGGCAGGCAGGCTATCAGGTGTTTCAGGAGAGAAGCTACAGAGGAAGATGAGATGGGAAGAAGCTCTACTGCAGAAGGCCTTCTGAGCTATGGTGGAAGGTTCCTACAGTCTGGGCAATTAAATATTTGCAGGCAGGGAAGGGTACCAATAAGATATGTGCTAGAGAGTTTACTCTGATGGTGGAATAAAGGATATACTATGGAAGGCAAGGCTGGAGGCAAGCAGGCTTGTTCACAGATTATCTGAAAAATCTAGTTCAATGCTCTGAACCATTAAAGAGCAGCAACAGTAAGGAAAGGAGGGGGCCAGATGTATTTTTAGAAGATTTAACAGGAATTTCCAATTGTGATTGAGTTAATTAGTGGGACATTATTTTCCCCTTATAGAAACTATACATATCCCCCCAAAAGTTATATTTTTCTAGGAATTCATGATGCCATCATTCTTTCCAGCTGCTGCCCTCCTGACAAGTATGGGGATACGAATCACCACTCTGAAGTTCCCAGGTTTGCTTCCAGTTTCCTCCCAATGGACACTGTGTACTGAAAACCATTAGTCTTTGCTACCACAAGTCAGCTTAGCATGACAGCTTGCACATTCTAGCCAAAAGTTTCACCAGAATCCCTGATGAATTATTTATACTAGTCTGTCACTTAAATATAGGGCATAACTCTTTATTTACCCAGTACAACTTTGTTTTACTATTTTAACCTACCGTGGTTTGTGCATCCCTTGCTTTCCTTTAAAGATTATCTCATCCCTTCTTTCCACTCTCTCTGATCATTCCTCATTTCCCATTTTACCTTGCCAATGTGAGTTACAGTCAAGTTATTTTTTTATATGTGACACATACTTTTCCTTAGGTTTCTGATAAGGTCATTGTAGGAGACTCCAGACTTCCTGTGCTCTAATTCCTCTCTAAATGATTCCTGTTTCCTTTTACCAGTTCATGTCAATAAGTGAAGATAAAGAATTATGGACAAAATGGAATTCTGATACATCATAATTTATATATATATCATAAAATTAAAACTATTGAGTCTACCCTTAATTTAATGTATTTATTTATTAGGAATCAGAAATATAACTAAAGTCCATTGCACTTGTTCCAGTAATTCCATATATTAATTCCAGCATTGTTTTTAAGCACAGAAAATATTTAAAAATAACCTAAATGCTCTAAGAGGGTACATCTAGTGACAGTCACAGTGTATACAAATAATGTGCTAAGCAGCTATTAAAAATTATTTTAGTACATTTTTATATGAAAAGCTATTCATTAAATGTAATAAAAGAGACACATGTTATATAATTAGATATAAATTCTGAACTTATTTTTTGATAGCTATTTTCCATAATTCTATTTGGGTAACAGAATTTCAGATGACTTTAATTTTTACAATTTTTTACTTTCTAGCAAAGAAATATGCTCATTGAAAATTCAGAATCCTTGCTCTGTTTATTTGGGAATACTTATCCTGAGTTTGAGCTCTGCTAACATTTTTAACAAGATATTAGTAATGCAAATGACCAACATTCTATTTTAAGAATGTTTTCAAGTGATATTGCAAAGAAAAGTAAACCAAAAGCCATTATTTCCTTATGGTTTGGAGCCCTTGTCTGACCAAAGAGAGATAATGGGCCTCACCTGTGCCTGAGCCTAGTCAGAGTTTATTTCAGAAATGGTAATGCCATGATGACTAAAACCAATTGGCAACTCCAGATTAAATAAAGATAATGTATTGTGGCCAGTTTAGTCAATAAAATTTTCTTCCTATGTCAAGGTTTATTTTGAAACTTTATGTCTATTTTGTAAAATAGCAAAGTGTTTTTTCCCTTTTTCTACACTCTTTATTTTGAAAGAATCCCCATTCCCACCATCCTCCAGTCCAATGACCAACAGCAGCATTTAACATCGCTATTTCTATACTAAAAAAAAGAAGGGACAGCTCCTGGGCCAGCTGACATTCTAATCTGTGATCTCTATTTTCTTGATGACACACATTCTGCCATTTCACACTTGATAACTAGTGTTGGTGTACTATATGCATTTTTCTCTCTTATTTTCTTCCCCTTTACTTTGGCAAGTCTCATGGAAAGGGGAGGTGACTCCTTCCAATATCCAGTGGTCTTTTTTCCCTCACAATCTTGGAAATTACATTATAAAACGTGAAACTCAATATCATGCCACCAACGCATTTTGCATGTTAATTCGCCAAAAAGATAAATCACGTTTTCTCATGTTTCCAGAATCTCTAGGATTATAGGGCATCCCACACTTGCTCCTGGGATGCTCTACCCTGGAGCCCCATCTGGTTTTCTTTTCTAACCATGTTCCCATGAGACCTTCTTTAATTTGAATTGTATTAAATTCATCAAACTCTTTAATGAGCCTTGGGCATTGTTCGACTTGTGCGGTGGCCTCTCCTGGATAGTAGCATAGGGGAATCTTTACTGCCTTCAGTATATATACTTTTGGGCGTTCCCATCAGGTCTAAGCGCTGTTTCACATTATGTGAATGTCATAAATAACTTGGTTGAAAGGGTCAGTGTTTTCTTATCTTGAAGAGAGTCAAAGGGCAGTTTGCATTTATCTAGGAAATGCACCTCACAGATGCTAGTCTTAAAAGCTCCTCAGGGGATGGGTGGAGAAATATTATTATCCTTACATAATTCTAAAAACCTGGGGGGTAATAAACCAACTGCACAAATCCTTCCCTTTCCTTTTAATCAAGGCTATAGCAAAAAAAGAATAAGAAAAAAAAAAACACTGCTCATAACCAAAATTAATTTTATTTTTCTTACAATATGATGTTTTTCTCAGTAAATACTTTGTCCCCTCTTGGCTTATTTCTTTTAGGATCTCTTTTACTTGCATATAAAGTGGGTTGTAAAAGGTTGACTTCAATAGGATCCTTGAAACCGTTTCAAGTACATCTCCCCATATTAAAAGAGCAGGAGCCAAAGAATTTTTGTTTGTTTTGTTTTGCTTTTTCTGTGATGAACTGGGATCTGATTTAAGAATTTAACACAAACCAAGCTAAAATAAAATAGAGTTTTGCAACTGTATTTTAAAGGCCCCCTACACAGTCTACAGCTGTCTGGATCTGTTCCTGGATGGAAATCATAGATGAAGTCTGTAATATCTCCCTATTGAATTGTTAGTCTACCACCCATTTTCAGTTCATGCAATCTGCCCCTTGCCAAATTCCACTTCCTTTAGGCTGAATCTACGTCCATTCATTTATGTTTAATGTCTGGGAAAATCAGCTTCTAAATTCCAAAGAAGTGGAATTTTACCAATTCACTTTAAAGAATTGATAACACATTCCCGCAATATTCATTTTAAAAGAAATACTGTGAGATCAATTCTATTTACTGTTGAGTTCTGCAACTGAACTAGTGAATCTTTTTTTGGTGTTGTTTAGACAACTTTGTTGAGGTATATTACAATGTACTTCAACAATACAATGTACAATAAAATGCGCTTATTTTAAGTATACAGTAGTTTGATGAATTTTCACAAATGCACTTATATCTATCCATGTAACAAGCAGTCCAATCAAGATACGGAATATTTTCATTCGTCTAAAAAATTCCCTTATGCCTCTTCCAGTGCAAAATTTCTAAGGTGGTACTGAGCTTGGCAGGTTAAAGAAACTGACAGAAAGCTAGTGTCACTGTGGCAAAATGAAGAGGCAGAAAAGAATGACATGAAAAGAGGTCAGAGAGGCAGGTGGGGCCTGACCGTGCATGACCTTTTATTTTGTGGAGAGAACTTTGGCTTCTATTCTGAATTCATTAAAACAAACAAACAAACAAACAAAAACACTGGGCTCTTGACTGGGACCTTGTACATAGAAGAATATTATCGTGGGACTTTTCTCCCATCTCAAGCTCTTTAACCCTACACTTTCCCCCTGGCATAGGTCCTCTGCTTCATGCTTTCCTGTCACATCCACAGCTGCATCAGATCATTTCCTGAACTCTCTTCTTTTTTTTTTTTGGAGACAGAGTCTCACTCTAATGCTCAGGCAGGGGTGCAGTGGCATGATCTCAGCTCAATACAATCTCCACCTCCCAAGTTCAAGCAATTCTAGTACCTTAGCTTCCCGAGGAGCTGGGATTACAGGCACACACCACCACACCCAGCTAATTTCTTCCCCTGAAATTTCATACTACATTGTGCCTTTCATTAGTTACACTATTACTTCCATTCTCTTTGAGCATGTAAAATGAATGGAAGGAATGGAAGAAAAAGAAGGAATAGGAGGAAAGAAGCAAGGAAGGGCTGGGAGCTTCTTGGCGAATCCCTTGCCCATAAACGTTCATCTCAGGACCTGCTTCTGAGGAACCATACTTAAGGCAGCCTTCCTTGGAGGTCAGTGGTAGTCATAAATGTAATAAAGACACTGAAGATCGCTGCAGAACAGAAACCCACTTCAACCAGCATATATAACCAGCATGTCCCTGACTTCTGGAACCATGCTTAACATTGAGTAGACAACGAAAGCAGGTAAGAAAAACCATTTTTAATGTTTGATAGAGTACTCAAACTCTTAAAAAGCCTACTCTACATTTAAAAACTATTTTATATTATAATTATGTCCAAAGGGGATTATAATCACATAATTAGTCATTCGTTTTATTCTGACATTTTTACCCCCAGACTCTCCTAAATTGTACTGCCAACTCCTCACTTCACACAGATATGGTTAAGATGACCGTTCATGCCCACATTAATTTGCATATGTGTTAAAATTTGAGTTATCAATTATATAAATACCTAGTTATAGTGAGATCATAGTTTTAAAACATCATCACACTGGCTATGACACTAAATTATATATTTGTTCTGTAATAGAGCATTTCCCTAATTGGGAATTTGTGTTTTGATATGGTTTGGCTCTGTGTCTCCACCCAAATCTCATCTTGAATTGTACTCCCATAATTCCCACATGTTGTGGGAGGAACCCAGTGGGAGATAATTTTAATCTTGGGGGCAGTTTCCCCCACACTGTTCTCATGGTAATGAATAAACCTCATGAGATATGATGGTTTTATCAGGGGTTTCCACTTTTGCATCCTCCTCATTTTTTCTCTTGCTCCCGCCAGGTAAGAAGTACCTTTCACCTCCCACCACGATTCTGAGGCCTCCCCAGTCAAATGAAATTGCAAGTCTAATTAAATCTCTTTATCTTCCCAGTCTCATATATTTCTTTATCAGTAGCATGAAAATGGAATAACACACTGCCATATAAGTGGTTATATGAAAAGTGAGACAAAGTCAACAATCCAAAGGAAAACATATCTTTTATATTTCATTGAAAATGAGACTTAAAGAAGTTAAGAAGCTTACTCAAACTTGCACAGCTCACTGAGGCAGAGCTGGTACTTGATTCAGCTGTGACTGGTTCTGATACCTATGTTCTTTGCATCTAACATTAGAAAGTATGGTCATGAAGAAGAGTCAACATGTATCTCTTAGGCTGTAGCTGACACAATTGTCTTCTTTGATTACGGATAAATATATAAATAAGTAAAGAGCTGGACACAGAAACATTTAACATGAGATTACATTAGTCTATATTTAAATTTTTAACTACTTCCAACTATTATTATTTAGTTGTGTTCTTTAAAAGCATATATACAAAGGACTTATGAAGTAATGGTTTAACTCAGGCCAAGGAAACATTGTGGCTTTGATGTTCTATGCCTTTAAGAAAGCATCCCTTAACATCCCCAATCCCAATGCATTCTTTTGTACTTGGTAGGATATTTGGTGGATTGGGGGTAACTATCAGATTAATCTGATATTATAAATACTGATAGATAGCCAGATATTCCATGAGAGATTCTCTCTACTCTTTCCCTGTGTTCTAGGCAGTATTTCCAAATAATTGGGAATAGAAGTAATGTACACAGCTGTTCTGTCTTCTCTTAATACACAAAGTCAAAAGACTGCTGCCTACCCTCCAAATTTTCCTCTCCCCAACCCTCAAACCACTAGACAAGATATTTAGAAAATTCTAATGGATCTTAGGGACAAAAGATTGTGATGTGTTGCTGACTTTTTCTGGGGTCTTTTAAACAAATCATCTTTTAAAAGATCCCAGAAGAAATAAATATATAAGGCATATAATTTTGACTTTATTATTCACACCAATTTTGAAAAGTGGATATCTTACATGCATGTGTATGTTCACTGCAGCACTATTCACAGTGGCAAAGACTTGGAATCAATCTAAATGCCCATCAGTGATAGACTGGATAAATAAAATGTGGTATATATATATATATGGTGTACATGGAATACTATGCAGCCATAAAAAAAGAACAAGATTATGTACTTTGCAGGGACATGGATGGAGCTGAAGGCCATTATCCTTAGCAAACTAATGCATTATCCTTAGAAAACAAAATACCACCTATTCTCACTTAAAAGTAGAAGCAAAATAATGACAACACATGGACACATAGAGGGGGACAACACACACTGGGGCCTATGAGAGGGTTGAGGATAGCAGGAGAAAGAAGATCAGAAAAAATAACTAATGTATACTAGGCTTAATACCTGGGTGAGAAAATAATCTGTACAACAACCCCCATTACACAAGTTTACCTATGTAACACATCTGTACATATCCTCCTGAGCTTAAAATAAAAGTTAAAGAAAAGTGGATGTCTTGCAGTGGTACTGATATCTTAAACTACCCAGGCAATGCCAGCTGAATGCTTGTTCTGAACGTAATGAGGAGAAAACTTCACCATGATCATCTCAGCATGCAACAAATCTATTTCTGCACAGGCAAAGAGAATTTCTTCACTAAGATATATCATCTGGTGCCAGGGCTACCACTGTTTATTTATTTATTTATTTTTAAATCTGAAAACCCCAAGTAGCAACTCAGATACACCAGTATGAACTGAAAATCATTTTAACAGTTAGTTTGGTTCTGTGCAATGGAATGATATATTCACGAAGAGGAGATGTGGATATGGAATGCATTTGTGATTGTTATGCTACATTTATAATGATCTAATTCTTGGTTGTGAGATCCTAATCTAATTATCATGATATAAATTATACAAATCAGCATATTATAAGAGTCTACGTGTTAAATATTAACTTCCTTTAATGCTTTAGAATATATTTTATATGCTAATCAATTTAGGCCATTTAATATTTTATTCAGAATGATTGGGATTTTTGCCAGGTAGTAACTTAATTGAAATAATGGTTTCAAAATTAATTCTAGGTGTAATCAGTGAAAAGCCACAGATCCAAAACTGTAGTGCTCCTTCCTGGGACAACGGAGAAGAGCAAGGTAAATCAGTAACCAAATAAATGCACATCCTAACAGTTCAATCAGATAAACAGTCCAAAGGGATCCTTTTAACTTTGGTAATGAAAGGGGCTGGCTTTCAGTGAAAATATCTGAATTGTTAAAGATAAAATTTAGAAATATCCATCAAGGAATTTATTGCATAAATCATAGCTGGAGACAGAATTCTTTTTATTACAACTATTATGCCCAGGGCTTTTGTGATTTCCAGTTCTTTTATCACCTTGAAGCCTTCCTGCTGATCAATTCTCTGCTCAAATGCTCCTCTGTGTTTCCCCCAGAGGAGGCAACAAACATTTCTCTTGGAAACAGCTCCATTTCCTGTTCTGTGGCTAGGGGCTCTGTAAGTGTAGACCTTCTTATGCTTCCATCAGAAGGTGTCATTAATTCTAGGGCACTTGACAATCATGTTCTCTTTCAAAGATACCGAGGAAGTGGAAGGGAGATCGCTGACCCCTCACTGCCAGTGCAAGATTTTTCAGTTTCATCTACGGATGAAGGTTTCTTTAGAATATGTATATTATGCACTTTGTGATTAGCTCCAGAAACATTATGCCAACTCTTCCTTTCACACTTTACTTGCGACATATTTTGGACCACAGTGGATATAGACCTGACAGTTGAAAGATGTCAGGGATTGATATGCTAAAAGAAAAAACTCACAAAAATGGAAAGAATCACATTTGAAAAACCACCTTGGAATCTGCCATCCTACTTGCTCAATCACTTTAGCACTATTTAGAAAATTGTACAGAAAAGGTAAATAGAAACTGATTTTTCTTTGAAGGTGTAAACATAAGATTCATATTTGTAATGAAAGCAATCCCTACAGAGGTAATGCCTCAAATATAAATTATCGCTGAATTTTTCATTGCTGGTTGTTTACTTCAATTGATTTCTCTAGATATGTTAAAAACAATAAAAGTAAAACAAGAACTCTTACAGAAGGCATTGTTAGGAAGGCCTCCCTGTTCCCAGAGCGTAAGCTAGAATTGATGTGAGGCCAGAATAAGATGTAATGATGCTTACGTTTAAAGTTATCTCTATAAACTTATCTTCTGATTTCTCAATATAATGTTTCTTGTTTTTGGATAATTAATCTTTTAAAAAACACCAATTAAACAGCATTTACTCAACTGTAATGGAGACTTTCTCTCAAATAATTTCTTTCATAAAGTATAGATGAAATCTAAGCTCATAGTTTGAATATGGAAATTTTCTTAGTGATGAAAGCTACACTTAGCAAACGTGGAATGTGGACTTCATACTTTAAGTGTTCTTGAAAATAGTAACTATGCCAGTGAACTTCAAGATGATGAAGTTTAATGGGCCCTGGAGTCTGAACAGATCTCATTGCTTGGATCCATATGAGCTTGCAACCAGGAGTGTGTAGAATCAGCACAAATCAGCAGAGAGTCATGGCTGTGGTGGGAAAAGCATGTGTGTCCATCATAGGAGTCCCTGGCTGGTGTAAGTGATTGAGGAATTGAGAACCTTGGCTCCACTGAAGTATAACTGGGTGCTAGACAGGATTCCACTAGGAAACTTGCACAGAGATTATAGTGGCTTGTAAAGGATGCCAAGAAAAGCACAGTTGGTGCTGCTGGGGCAGACTGAGGCATGAATAAAGAAATCATTAGACATTAGACAGGATTAGAAAATATGAAGAATTATCAAATAAAAAGTGTTATCTTTAGGCTTTGGACCTGCTTTTTCGTTTGTTTTCTTTTTCCTTTTCCTCTGCTTCGGTGGTTGACCTAGAGCTAGGTTCAGTTATTTGAATTCTCTGGCACTAGTGTCATCTGGCTTGGGAAATCCAATTAATTATTTTTGTGAAATAGCTACTATCTTAAAGCAATTCATTTATACTGGCAGAAGGTCAGAGCTAGTTCCAGAGTTCTGAGTGCCTAAAAAAACAGAAAATGTTCCCTTCTCATGCCCTGACAATGAAAGCCAGTAGGTAGTATTGAAGGGAATTGTGAGGCTTCTGGCATTATCGGCCTTTGCTTTGGTACCAGGAAGAAAAAGGAATGACTTAGAAAGATATTTAGCTTTTACCTGGATGAGTCACGTCAAGTTTTGGGTTTTCTATTTCTCTACATTTCATTTATTTGTTGGACAATGCTCTAATTTCACAAAGTGTGGAAACACTGCTGACATGACAGCTGTTTATATCTGTGTATCAGAATGGTCACCAGGAGGTTGGGCCCATAGTAAGTAAAAAGAAAGCCTCTGGGAAGAGGTAATAGGCACAGAGATATTCTTGTAAATAGCACAAGACATGACCTATCTTAATGTTTTTCAATCAATATAGTTACAAAGTATTTAAACTCTCAAACCCAGTGTGAGGAAAGAAATAACACATGTAAGCTAACATAGGCACAATGGCTTACGTTTATAATCTCAATGCTTTGGGAGGCTGAGGTGGGTGGAACACCTGAGCCCAGGAGTTTGAGACTAGCCTGAGCAACATGAAGAAACCCCATCTACACAAAAAAATATAAAAATTAGCCTAGCATGGTGACATAAATTTGTAGTCCCAGCTACTTAGGAGGCTGAGGTGGGAGGATCGCTTGAGACTGGGAGGTTGAGGCTGCAGTGAGCCTTCATCGTGCCACTGCACTCCAGCCTGGGTGACACAGTGAGATCCTGTCTCAGTTAGAAAAATTCCATATTATTTACAGTAATTTTGAGTTTTCAAAAATGTAACACAAGAAATATAAAAATTTCATATTATACAAGAAGGATATATTAATATATTTGAAATCTGGAATTAAACGCAGTATTATTGCCAAATAATGACTGAATTATCTTATTTTCAATAAGGTTAAGGAAAGAAAATAATCAAACCAATCAAATGAAAACAATTACTATTAAACTATTTTGTTGATAAAAAATTTATGAATAAAACAAATCTTGTGATCCATAATCTAGAAGCAAGGAAAGCTTACCAATTTTTCTCTTCTTGTTATTTAAAGAAAATCTGTAGACTTTCAGAAACTCACAGCCCTGTGCCTTACTGTAAAAGGAGGAAAGTCTAAGGCCAGTATTTAGAGACATATACTTTATGCGAAATGTTTTATACACACTATCTAACTCAATATGAATTAAATGCCATTAAGGGAAGCATTACAGTTATCCACTTGGTGAATAAGAACATGAATCTCCAAAGGAGAAAACAGCATCACCAAAAGGCATACTGTTGAAAGTGAAGTTGGATTTTGAGCCAAATCATTCTTAGTTGCGAACCCATATTTTATATACTTCACTGACAAGCAAGAAATGGAAAGCAACTAAACACTATTTTTAAACTGTACTTTGCACCAAGGGACTTAAAAATAATAATAAATGGAAAAGATTTGGCTTCATTCACACTTCATTCATTCAGCGAGGGTAGTGTGGAGCAGTGAACTGACCAAGGCCCAGGCAAAGAAACAACAAATGTGTCTGCAGCCTTCCCCATATACCCTTGCTCACTGGGAAAACCGGGCTGCCTGCCTCACCTCTCATGGTAATTGCCGTCTCTTGGTTTTTATGGCTTTCGAGTCACTGTCCCTTCAGGCCTTTAGCTTGAGAATATTGTAAATTTTCTTGGCAACCTGACTAGCAGGCTCTCTTTTTTTATCTTTTGCCTTCCAGAGAAGTCTGAGTCAGATTAGTCAGGTTTCTAAACATCCTCATGCAAACCATGTGCCTCAAAAGAAGGGTGACTATATCAGTCTCTCCTCATGGGTGGGCATGATTTAAGGTCTACCCTCCTTCTTTCATTGGCAATTGAGTCAAGTATGAATATGTAACTTTACTTTAGCCAAAAAGATGTAAAGTGTTCTGGAGGTTCAAGAGAAGTTCTTTATGGATCTGCTGAGATGAATAAAGGGAGCCTCTCTTTCACATCAGAAATGGACTAGATCATTTGTGACTTTAATGGATCAGACAACTACTCACTAAGCCCAATGAGAAACAGCCTCGGGATTAAGCCAGCACTGGGTAGGGCAGAGGAGATGGACAGAACTTATGAACTCATAAAGGTTTTGTGGGGCCAGGGCTCCACCAATCCTAAAGAATACCCTGTCCTTTCATTGTTTAAGCCAAGGTGAATTGGATTTTCTATTGCACATATGGCTCCAAAAGCTTGCAAACTGATACAGGCACTTTAGACAAGTAGGAAAAGGCTGAGAAGATCCCCACCCTAATGTTGACTCTGCTGGTTATCCTGGACCACGGTTAAGAATCTCTACCAGTCCAGAAATCTCTACTTTGCCTTCCAGAAGGTGTCACATTGAAGGAAGTGAGAATGAAGGAAGGCATTTTCAGTGAACTTATGACTTGGAATTGAATCACACAATAGGAAGTTAGTTGAGCAGTGTCAATCACTCTTCTAGGCTGGAAAGATATAGCAGAAAAGCCAACAAGATTTCCAATGACAAGGAGTTTACTGTTTCAAAGGAGAAGAAAGGCAATAAACAAACAGGCAGGTCTATAACCTGTCATGTGGGAATAAGTGCTAGGAAGGAGAGTAAGAATAAGAGTGAGTAAGTGCTAGAGGATGATAGTAAGAGAATGTGCTATTTTAAGAAAGGTGGTAAGAAAAGTACTTTTTAAAAAAGGCATTTACGTAGTAACTCAAAAAAAAAAAAAACCAACAGAAGCCTTCATGCAGTTGTCTGGAGGAAAAGTTTTCAGGCAGCAGGAATAGGCTATGCAAAGGTCCTGAGGTGAAAGAACACCTGATGTGTCATAAGAAAATCCAAAAGAACAGTGTGGCTGGAGTAGAGTGAGTTAGCAGAGTAATGAAAAATAGGGACACGAAGAGGACACAGACCTTGCAGCAGATATACAGGTAAGGACTGTAGGTTTTAATAGACCATGATAAAGACTTCAGACTTTCCTCTTTTCAAGAGTTTTGGGGAAAGAGGTGACATTCTTTTTTTTTTTTTTTTTTTTTTTGAGATGGTGTCTCACTCTGTCACCCAGGCTAGAGTACAGTGGTGCAATCTCGGCTCACTGCAACCTCTGCCTCCCACGTTCAAGTGATTCTTTTGCCTCAGCCTCCCAACTAGCTAGGATTACAGGCATCTGCCATTACACCTGATTGATTTTTGTATTTTTAGTAGAAATGGGGTTTCACCATGTTGATCATGCTGGTCTCAATCTCCTGCCATCAAGTGATCTGCCTGTCTCGGCCTCCCAAAGTGCTAGGATTACAGAGTGAGCCACCGCCCCCAGCCAGGTGTGACATTCTCGATAAACTGAGAAAACAGACTGTAAGGAGGCAAGGTTAGAGGCAGAAAGACATCTTAGGAGGCAAATGCAATAGTCCAAAAAAGGAGAAAATGGTGGCTTGAACTCAGGAGACAACAGTGAAGGTGAAGGAAGTTGCTCGATCCTGAATATATTCTGAATGTTGCTCAAAGACTGGCTAAAGAATGTGAGAAAAAGAAAGGCATCAGGAATGACTCTATGGTTTTTCCCTGAATAAACAGAGCACACTTTTTCTAAGACTGTGGCACCCTCAGATAGGCTATTTTGGAGGGAGAGAGAAATACAAGTTCAGTATTGGAATTAGCAATTTTAACATTTGGAATTAGTAAGGCAAAAATCAGACTTTTGTAGATATCCATGGAGGTGTGTTGAAATGACTGGGTATTCAATGCTAGAGTTCAAGGAAGAGGTTGAGATTAAGGATTTTTATGTGAAAGTTACCAGCATGTAGATGTATTAACAGTTATGGGATAAGAAAAAATTATTTGGAGTTGTGTGCAGACCAAGCAGAGGCTTAAGACTGACTCCTGAGCACACCAGGGTTTAGCAGTTGGGCAACAGGAACATAAACTAGGGAAGGAGAACAGAAGTGGAGGCCAGTGAGTTTAAAAAAAAAGAATCAAGCCAGGGGTGTTCCAGAGGGCAAGTAAAGAACGTGTTTAAATGAGGAAGGAATGAATGAGTGTGTTTAATGCCACTGATTGGTAGAGTAAGATGAGAACTGAAAAACGACCACAATTTTATGAGAAAAAGACCAAATTCAAGCTGCTTGGTTTTTCTTTTCTGCAGGTACTGCCTTATCATATTTCTTCAGCATTTGGAATGCAGACTAATTAGACTATTTATTTTTGAGATTATATTTGACTTCTTATCCTAGCTTAAAATAAGAGCCAATAAATGGTGTAATATTATAATGATTAATAGCTGAAAACCCTGCAATGGTGCTAGCTAGACTCCAACTCTCTGAGTGAATTAAGAGTACTCTGAAGGATATTCTACCCAGATACAGGAGACTCTTGAGAATATGCAAATAAACTCCACAGAAGTTTTGTACCTTTCATTAAACATCAGTACACAGATCTACAAAACCAACAGCAAATAAGTTTAAAACCAAACTGATTGATTATAGCAATAGTCAAAGGACAAGAAGAGTAGAGATTAATGCTCTTTGCAGTCACAGGGAGATGCATGATTTGACTGAATGTTTGGCAAGTCTTTTGAAAATGTTTATTTAACTCTCATTATATATAGGTGTTAAATTATCAGAGACCTTATGCCAATAAGATAGAGTTAGTCTTCCAAACCAAAACATTTACACATCTGTGAAACACCTGAATATATGTAAGTTTGTGAGTCTATGTAGTTACAAATTTAATTAAGTTCTAAATGGCGTAATGATGAACAACGCAGACTTCTAAATTTAATGTTATACCCAGATTTGAGCCTCTCTTCTATGTATTTCTTAATCTTGATAATGAAATAGTCAAAGAAAATATTTTGTATTTTGTTTCTGTCATTTAAAATTTGTTTTTAGGCTGAAAGAAGTTAATACAGTGCAGTGCAATAAAATGAAGGCCACATTGTTACTTAAATAATAGGTAGCTTTTACCCTTAAGCTTTTTCTTGGTTATTTTTATCTGACAATAGGAGTAAAGATTACTTTTGTTTCCTAAGCATGATTCAGAGATGTATTAGTTTGTAGTATATTGACATTAATGATTTTCTGTGACTAAAAATTTGAAAGATCCTCAGTGACACTGAATGAGTTAAACACTCATATGTATGTATTACAGACATACATATATCGTAGACAATATATGTATTACTGATATATTAGTCAAGATTTTTTTATTTGTTTGTTGGTTGGTTTTTTTTTTTCCTAAGACAGAGTTTTGCTCTTGTTGCCCAGACTAGAGTGCAGTGGCATGATGATCTCTGCTTACTGCAACCTCCACCTTCCAGCTTCAAGCGATTTTCCTGCCTCAGCCTCTCAAGTAGCTGGGACTACAGGCACATGCCACCACACCTGACTAATTTTTTGTATTTTTAGTAGAGACAGTGTTTCACCATGTTATCCAGCATGGGCTCGATCTTGTGACCTCGTGATCCACACACCTTGGCCTCTCAAAGTGCTGGGATTACAGCCGTGAGCCACCGCACTAAGCCAATTAACAGCTTTTTAAGAAAAATTAAATCAGTATTTTTATAGGTAATTATAAAACTAAACAATTATTTTAGAGGTTTTCATGTTTCAGATATTGGATTTAGGGCTTGATATGTAATTAAGAATTCTAAGGGATAGGACTATTTGACAGCAGAGCCCCATTTTAAACAATGGAGATTGGGATTTGGGAATTTAAGCAATTTGGTGAAAATAACAGTAATTTGGTGTGCCACAGTCTTAATCAATGCTCTGTACTGTGCTACATGCAAATTCTACAAAGCTAATAGTATGATATGAAGTCTTTTACAAGGAAAAACATCTGTTCCCATAGGCGTATCATTTAAAATTCCATCATTAGAATAATTTGTGAAGATTTTCTGGGCTTTTTTTAATGTACTAAGACCTGAGGTTTCCTCAGCCCTAGCTAATACAATAGCACAGATTCATTACTCATTATTAGTCATTACTTTCATCAGTACCTACAGACTTAAAATGGCATAAATCAGTAATCAATATTTATTGCTAGTGTGCCTCTAAAAGAATGTTTCAAAAGACAAATGTAATGCTTTAGACACATTCAGGTGGACATTTTTTAGAATATCCTCCTCTTTCAATTTGTACAATTTAAATTGTAATGTAAATATAATAGCTATTTGACAGTCATCATCTATCCAAATATTCATGACAAGCTCTTCTATAATATTGGGGAATTTCACTTCGGTTCATTTTTTCCTTGAAATACCTTTTCCTTTCTCCTTCTCCCCACTCAAATTCATCCTAAAGTAAAATATTTTTGTATTTGAAAGTCTTTATATTAACTATCCTTTCTTTCACCCTTTGCTTTGACTACAATATATGTATTCATATATATATATGTATTCATATATATATATATATATATATACATAATGAAATTGAAATTTTAAAAATTTTCTGTTATGATGAATTCTTAAAGCTGAAAACTTTTCTTCTGGATTTAACTTTTATTATGATTATTGATATGCAAATGATCAAGTCATCATATTTTAAATTATTATCAATAATTATTCATCACCAGAACATGAAATTTATTCGTAAATGTATTGATTAATGAAGTTAAAATTAATGTTTCCTTATTTAGTGTTCTGAGGTTTTACATATTAAAACAATATATTATAGTAAGATTTGATATAAATAAGAGCTATACTTATTGAAAAAGTATGATTATGATGATTGGGATAAGGAAGATAGGAAAGAAGAATCATCTTCACATGACATCAGGCATATTCTCAAGGCAGATTAGTTTTAGAAAAGATGCATATGGAATTCAAGGATATTGCAATTGATAGTCACCGAACCAAGTGTACCATAATACCACCTATGACAAGAATTCCTAGAAATCTCTGGTGCCATTAGTTCTCCCACAGGGAGGAAGCAGGGATGTTTCCACAAGTGAACCCTGGAGGTCAAACAGCCTGATGGCATTGTGTGTCAAAGAGAGAGAGGGACAGAGGAGAAAGAGACAGACAGAGGCACTGAAAAAGGAAATAAGGCATATAGAAAAAAATGAATAAACTACTATATACTATTGTACTATTGTATTTTAGACTGGATAGTGCTCAAAACAGGTAGTTTTTTATGTAAAACTTTTGGATTTTATTGAATTAGTATTTTGTAAAAATATTAGTATATATAATTTTTAACATATAAGTATTATATTTTACAGTGCACATATGCATAAATGATATTCTTGGCTTAAACTATAATAAGTGATTATTCAAGTTGTTAATTTTGTCAAGGCATTAATCTTTTAATTCCTTCCATGGATATTAGTTGAAATGTTAACTGAAACAAACTTATGTAAAAAAATTATAATCTACTTTCTGAGAATGTGTTCATTCAATCATTTTTTTTTCCAATAAACATTTAGTATCTCATATGTGCCAGGCACTATTATAATTTGGATAGATAATAGTATTGAATAAAACCAAGTCATTACCCTTATGAGGCTCCCATTCTAGAGGAAGATATAAACAATAAAAAAGATCAACATATGCAATTTTCTCACATTATCCCAAAGTTTCTCAAGATTTTACTTTTTTCTCAATGGTAAAAAGATCTAACAGATACAAATTTTATATCTTATTCTTTGTTAACATGACATATTTTTATTTATTTATAATTTAAATTAATTATTGTTTACTAATTAATAAACAAGGAATCATTAATAACTATTATTAATAAAAGAAGAAACCAGGACAATATTAGAGCATGCTGAAAAGAAAACTAAATGAGTACAATATGCACAGTCAGGAATGCTGAAATGACTTTGTAAATAGATACAAAACTGATTTCTTGGAGGTGCACTAGATAAATTCATTTATGTTTTTATGAATAAGATTCTTTTCTTTTGCTACCAATTCTGTACAAATCAAAGTAAGAAAATAGCTCAAAGACAATGGAAGGCACAGATAACCCAAAAGAGGGAGACAGGTTACCAAATGATCTTCTTTGCCTGTTCAAAATCTTTCACATTTTTTTCTGATAGTCTATTCCCTTGTGATCATAATCTCAAAAGTTATTCTTGATTATAAAAGGACTATTATATTGGACCTGATTATTTACATAGGTGCAGGAAGAGTATTAATTTATCATACAAGCTCCTTTAGTTTGCTTTGCAATTCCTGAGTCATACAGTATTGAACAGCTACAAAGTCCATAAATTAACTTTTGCCTGGATATTTCATAAGGAATCTCAGATTGTACTTTTTAAAAGCCTCTATTTTTCTATCCCAAGGGCAGGAAGCTAAGCCTAAGAACCTCTCCCCATCAGATTTCACAAGCAGTACTTGTATATTGGAATGAATTACCGTCTTCCGGAAGTCCCCTCAAATTTTTAATGTTTTTTGCCTGCCAAACATTTTTCTTACTATTCTTAAGGATAAGCCTGGCCCCCTGTATGCCAGGTATCACTTGGCCAGTTTCCTTGGGAGAACTTTGGAGGCACTGGCTCCTAAAGAAAGCCTTTTTTTTTTCTTAAAGACTTGTCATGCCTGATATTTAAAAAGCATTATTTTCAACTGTAACACTTCAGGCAAAACATTAGAGGACAGATTCTATTTGTCCCTATGTAAATACTTCTATGAAAAGTTGGGAGACTTACTAAGTTTCTGAATTACGGATATGGGGTTGTAGTGGGTTGAACTGTGTTCCCCAAAATGCTGTGTTCAAATTCTAACATTTATGGTGGGAAATAGGCCCTTTGCTGCTGTAATTGGGAATTTTGAGATAAGATCATCCTGGCTTTAAGGGGGATCCTGTATCCAATGATTGGTGTCCTTATAAGAAAAAGAAAAGAAAGATTTGAGACACAGACACATCGGGATAAGCCATGTAAAGACAGAGACAAGAGATTCAAGTTGTATGTCCACAGGTCAAGGAGCGCCAAGGACTGGCAAACACCATCAGAAGCTAGGAGAGAAGAAAGGGACAAATCCCCTCTCAGAGTCTTCAGAAAGAACAAACTGTGATGACACCTTGAATTTTGAACTTGTGGCCTCCAGAACCTTAAGAGAGTAAGTTTCTATTGTTTGAGTCATCAAGTTTGTGGCAATTTGTTACGGCAACTCTAGATAACTCATGTAGGTGGTTATTAAGAATCAAATAATAATATCTTAATATGGTTTACTTCAGTTTAAAAAAGCAGATTTTACTAAGTTATATGAAGAAAGAATAAGAGACTTATATATTCCGAAAATGGAAACTTAAAACATCAGCAACAGCATGCCAAATTACGATAAAATTTTCTTCTTCTTTTTTTTAAATCCCAGGAAATTAATTTTTTGTTCTGCTGGTTCTTGGATTAGTACTCTGCTTTCATGAGGCAGTCCACTAACATGGTTTGAAAGTTGTCTATGTGATGTTAGCTCTGAAGCCTGTACCTGAGTCTAGTCTTTGAAGTGCCAATCATTTAAAAACTCAGAGACTTTCTTTGTTGGCTTGTAGCTTATGGCAGAGACGTCAGGCAAGCATCAGAATAAAAAGAAATTTCATATAGATGGAAGAGACTTGATGGCTGCTACTAATTTGTCACCACAATCAGAAATATTGTCATCATAATAAAAGCTATCCAAATAAAAGAGTAATATTCTCTATTGGGGTATAATACGTAATGAACTTATAAGAGTTTTGAGTAGTTTTCCTCCTAGGGATAAAGCACATTCGATAGGGAAGACATTGACAAATTCTGATACAGATAGGAGACAGGGAAATACTGGGTAGAATAGGGTGGTTCCCCAGCAAAGGTACCATCCTCCAGCCTAGATACCCACAGCCCTACGTGAGAACAGGCATTCCTGTTTTCATGCCTAAAAAGTTGCCTTTGGCCCTCCATGCCTGCTAACCTGTACCCATATAAACCCCAAACCCCAGGCAGAATGGCATGGCAGAGGAGAGAAAAGAAGGAACGTCGGGAGAAGTTCAGCTGGGGACAGTAAGAGAATCGCCCACTGGAATGCCAAACTCCAGAGGAAGATCATCTTCCTACTCCATCTCCCGTCCAGCTCCCCATCCATCCTGCTGAGAGATACCTCCACCACTGCATTCATCTTTCAAGTTCGTGTGTGTGACCCAATTTTTCCAGGATGCTGGACAAGAGATCAGAATACAAAAAGCTGTCACACTGGCCAACTGCCCTTGCAAAAAGGCAGAGAGTCCACTAAGCTGGTTAACGCTTAAGCTGTCCACGGATGGCAAGGCCAAAAGAAAGAGTACATGATAACACATGCCCACCTGGGCTTTGGGAATCACAGACACTCACCCCTAGATGCTGCCATGGGGCCAGAACCCAAAAGTGCTTGCCTGAGTTCCCACACCTGTCCCTCTACATGCTCCCCCTCCCATATGGGGTTTGAGCTGAGCAGAGAGCCACACTCCTGTTGCACATTCTGCAAGGGGGGCCAGGAAACTCTCCCGTTTCAACTCCAGGATTTTCCATATCTCTGAATATTCATACTAATACAATTTTGCCTAGATAATGCACACACTATCCAGAAAATGCTGCATCTCTCCTGAACTGAGAACTTTTCCCATGTAACTGTTGTGATAATATCATATAACTTAAATATAAACTTGATTTATATCTTTCTCTCTATAAGGTAAAAGAACATATCTTTGTGATTTCTCATGGGGCCTCTGGGAAATCTCAAATACAAGTTTAGGTGCAAAACATGCCCTGAAAATATTTTCATTATTTTCTAAATTCAGGGACCAGTTTAAGGAAGGCAAAATCAAGAGTTGTCAGAGGCAATTTGGGAGCTTACTAATATAGAACAGGTATCTAAGAAACAATTCCTAGTTGCCTATTTAATAAAACTGATGTTATATTAAAAACAAACCTAGAGGATAAATATCATTATAAGAACATTAGCTCTTGCATAAGTGAGGAAGTTTTGTTCTTTTTTGTTTGTTTTAAATAATAGGGAACATAATAAAGTAAATACAAAGCACAGAAAATTTTTCTGGTGAGATAAAGCCTCTGCTACCTAGGCAGGTTGTACAGAAATTTAAAAAAAAAAAAAAAACCCTTTCATAAAGTAGGTTAAAGCAACTATCAGTAAACTAAGGATGTAAGCCCAACTAAAGTGAGCAAATGTTACTAAAAATTTAACATACTTCATAGCTTCTTTTCAGATGTAGATAAGTTAAATCAAGACTGACAAAATCCACTTTCCAAGTTTTGTCCTTTATCACGCTCTTTCATATTTGCAACAAGTTGAGCCTTTTTAAAGAAGATCATATGGTCTGGGGGTCCTAGGAAAACTCTCAGAAGGTCTGTGAGGTCAAAACTATTTTTATAATAATGTTAAAATGTCATTTTTTAATTCTTGTCCTGTCATAAATGTGCATTGGAGTTTTCCAGAAGCTGTAGGCATGATACTGCCATAGAATGAATGCAAAAGCAGGTTGAAAATATACCTGTTCTCTACTAATTTAAAGACATTTATGAAAATATACAGCAATGCCACTCTTCTCACTAACAACTTTTTAAAAACCATTATTTTTATAAAAACATGTTTTCTATTAACATTAAATTTGTTTACCATTTCTATCTCTAAATAAATCAATGAGCCAGTATTTAAACATTTTCTGTCATAACCTTTAATATGGCAAATAATAGTAGCTCTAATACACAAAATTATGCTGTTTGAGATCTTCAGCAATTTCTAAGAGTGGAAAGATATTCAGAGACCAAAAGTTTTGAGAAATGCAGCTTTAAGAAAGATCTACTTTTTCCTTAAAGAGCAAAAGCACGCACAGAGTCATTTTTCTCTGTCACTATTACTCTGTTTAGTCTCAACCAACATGTTAATTACAACTTTTAACCAGAGTAACCAATTTCTATTTCTAAAGTCAATGGAAGAACCTTATTTCTTAAAATGTGATTTTAAATGTATACTTAGGTCACCCTTTTAGTTCTGAACTACACAGACAGAGAAAATAGTAACATCTAAGTAAGAAAAAAAAAAGCTCAGGAAGATTAAAGGGACTAGACACAAAGGAGCACATGTTTTAGAGATTAACAAAACTTCATTAAAATCACAAGTTATCACACAGGGAATTCAATATTCGCCAAGAGACAGGCTCCCTATTTTATGAATGTTGCCAGAAAAACCTAACAAGAGGACAGGAAGGAGATCTGTCAGAATCAGAGCCAAAGCAAATAGGTTTTAGCTAAAAAGACTTGGTAGACTCACTGAACAGCAACACACTCCTGACTGTCTTACTTCTCCCTAAAGGAATGGCAAAACCTGCACTATATGAAAATTAACTGAAGGTCTAATGACAGACAGGAGCTCCAAGTGACTTTCTGTAGTAAAAATGAGTAGCTATGGTAGTGTCTCTATCTATTCAGGTTGCTATAATAAAAGTGCCATAGATGGGATGGTTTATAAATAACAGAAATTTATCTCCTATAGTACTGGATGCTGGGAAGTCTAAGATCAAGGCTCCAGCAGTGCCTGGTAAGGGCCTGCATTCTGGTTCACAGATGGCATCTAAGCTGAGCTCTCACATGATGGAAAAAGTAACAGATCTCTCCTGGGTCTCTTGTGTAAGGGCACTTAATGAAAGATAAATGATAAGCCCTCATGACCTAATTACCTTTCAAAGGCACCACCTTCTACTGTCATCACACTGGCAATTAAGCTTCAACATATGAATTGTGAGGAGACATAAATATTCAGTCTACAGCAGGTCACTTTTGCTTATTGTTTTCTGCAAAAACTAGTTATCAGTCATGTTACTGGATCTCAGTAGGAAATGGTGACCAAACAACAGAGTACAATCAGAATCTGGTGAAAGGGAAGAAACTGCATGTGAATGTGGAAAGTCAATTACTCTTGAGGAATTTCTAGAAACTGCCCTGTGCAGTCAAGGCAGGTGTTACATTGCTGCTAACAAAGCTGTCCATATGCTTATTGTCTGAGAGAGGTAGCACCATCTAGACTTAAAAGCAGCATTGTATGAACACAAAACAACGCTGAGACAGCAACTATTTGATATCACATTGAGAAGCATTATACAGAATAATTATACCCACTATAGCCAATACATTGGCCTAGAGACACTCACATACACTGTTCAGCCGTGTGACTCCATATCTTTTCTGGAGGATTATTGGCCATTGGCCACATATTAAAGTGTTAAAGTGATGACAATCCTTTAATGTGGCAATTTTACTACGAGAAACTTACCTTAAAAGAATACTTAGATGTTGTCATGAAATATTATTAAAGTGTGTTAGTAATAATACAGAGATTAGGTGAGAAATAACCTAAACATGCATCAATGGAGAATTGGTTCAAAATAGTAACAGTTCATCCATGTAATAATATACTATTAGTAGTTATAAATAATAATGTGACTTCATTTAATTTGTGTATTCACTTGACAAATACTTAAGTGCTCATAATATTCTAGGTACTATTCTATATTCTGGACACACTGAAATGAATAAAACAGAAAAAGCTCTGCCTTCCTAGAGGTTACAATCTAGCTACAGAGATAGACAAAACACAGTATTAAGTAAGGTATATAGCATATTATATTAGCATTAAGGACAAAAATTAAGTAGTTAAATGGGATGGTAGGATCTTAAATAATGTGGCTGAGAAAGGACCCTCTGAGAGGGTGGAATTTGCAACAAGACCTAAAGTAGCTGAGAGAATAAGCCACCCATATATGCGGAGGAATAGCACCTAACACAGAGGGAATGACAAATTCCAGTGCCCCTGAGGAACAGAAAGGAGCCTGCATGGGCTGTAGGGGATGAGCAAAAAAGTGAGCAGTAGGAGATGAGGTCAAGGAGGAAAGAAGGTACTGTGATGGGCTTTGGAAGGGATGGAGGAGAGAAGAAATGTGATCTGTCTACACTGTAATAAGATCACTCTGGTTGCTGCATTTAGAAAAGGCTAGAATTACCTAAGGGTAGAAGGAAGGAGACCAATAGCAAAGTTTCTTCAATGATCTAAAGAAGGCATAATGAGGGCTTGGACCTGGGTGCTGGAGGTGGTAAACAGTTAGATTTGGGGTTTATTTATGTCAAGAGAATATTTTAAAAAATCAGATCAGATGTGGGATATTAGTAAACTAGTTAAAAATGATTTCAAGGTTTTTTCTTGAGTAACAGAAAGGATGGAGTTGTCATTTACTGATGTAGGGAGAGAAGTAGTTTTGTCAGATATCAGAAAATCAGGTTTGAACTTGAACTTTGAGGTTTTTAATTAAGTTTCAGATGCCTATGAAACCTCCAAAGGAAGATGTTAGTCACCTGCACGCAGCAGTAAGGAATTCAGAAAAGGTAGCAGAGTGGAGATACATATTTGAGAGATGCCATCATGCAAATGATATTTAAAGGTATCAGACTGTATGTGTATTAAGAAAATGGCTGTGGAAATAGAGGGAAAGTGGTGTAAAGACTAAGCCCAATAATATTATGAAGTTTAAAGACAGTGGAATTGAGGAGAAGCCAGTCAAAAGGACCAAGAACAGCTGTGGAGGCCACATTAAAACAGTGGTTAACGAAAAAAAAAAAAAGGATCCACAGTGTGAAGTAAAGGTCAAGTAAGATGAAGACTGAAGATTGTACATTAAAATAGAAGTTAGTGGGGAAACTTATCAGAGAACAGTTTCAATGGAATGGGTATAAAAATCCAATTAAATCTATATTTTTATATATGTAACATTTCTAAAGCCTATTTAAGAGAAAAAGTAGCACATAAAACAACATATACTTGGAAAATTATATATACACATATATATGTTTAGACATGTGGGTTTATACGTGCATACATGTGTAAGTTTGGTATTTAAATACATACATTAAAAAAATCTGAAATACAATCTCCCAAGATAGTAACGGAGGCTATTTTAGGAAGTGATACTTTAAAATATGTACTTTTATGTTTCCTCTACAACTTTTTTTTTCTAATTATTACCTATTACTCTTGCAATAAAAGAAAAAGAAAAATTTCAATAAAGCAATCTCCTAAAAAAGAAAGAATAAAAATATATAAAGAAACAATAAGGTAATCTGTATCATGGTAAAAATATTTGAAAGATAAAGGATAAGTTAAAGAGATTTTTAGTTCCTGATAAATTAGGAAATGTTTCGGAAAAGTTTGGTTGTAAAATATATTTGTATTTAAGCATTTGAAGAACTTCATAGAACTGTTTCTTTTTACACTGTACTATTTAGTAAAGAGTGTTTTTTCATTTAAAAATACAAATCTGATTTCAATTTCTCTTAATGGTTTAAATACAAGATGCTGAATTTACAAAACTCATAAGAATATGCATTAGAAAGATGGAATTTTATTCCTTTTCATTGCAAATTTATTCTTATTTTTCATACAGCTGAATAAGTGTTTAGTGTAGTAAGACTAATATTTTGCACATTTTAATAATAATATACTTCAGGGAGGCCTCAGTTTACCAAAAGAGATTATCAAACATAACCATGACCCAGGAAGCAGCTGTATCCCATTTCCAAAGAAAAAAATGCACCATGCTGAACTGTTTAAAAGAAGTAATATAGTGGTGAATTTTTTTTCCTGTGATTTAGTTTGAAATACTGTGCCTAAAATGCTGAGCTTGAAGTCCCATAAAGCTTGGTATGCTTTGCAAAAAGCACTTTCAGTTTAATTTAGGCCAGGCCTCCTTTTGCTTTGAAGGAACAAAAAAGAAACATTAGCTATTCCTGGCCTTATCCTTAGGAATCAACTCAACACTTCCCAGTGGTCATGGTGACATCCATTGCAAACTTAGCTAATTATTGAATGAATGAATGAAAAGAAAACCACTGAGTTACATTTTATCTTGATAGAATATAAATGTAAATCCTTGAGTGGATTTCATTGATGTGAGGCAGTTTTCTTTCAAAACTATAATAGCTTCAGGTATGCACTACTATTTTTAAACCAAGTCTCATTGTGCTGTATCACCAGTCTAAAATACTTTTAAAGAAAATATTTATATATTTACTCCTGAGTTCAAATAATATAAATGAGGGTCAGTCTATCTCAGACTTTTTATTCCGATCTTCCTGTCTTCCATTATAAGAACTACCCTTCTCTCATTCATAGTCACTCTGAAAATACCTCGTCATTCAATATCTCCATAATTTGAGTTTAGAACACAAAAAATATTCATATTAGATACTCAAAAACTTTTATCCTGATCTCATAGAGAGAAAAAGTTCAAATGACTAAAACAATCATATATTTTCTAGCCTACTGTTTTACAAAATAACAAAAAATACAGCAATGAATTATAAAGTTATTAAAGGTAATAATATGAAATATGTGAAAATATTTAATTGTTCCAAATGAATCTAAGAAAGGAAGACTTTTATATATATATATATATATATATATATATATATATATATATATGTGTGTGTGTATGTGTGTGTGTGTGTGTGTATATACTAGTTATATCTACATATATTCAGCATTGTAAATTTTTTCTTTGGAAATGAGATACAGCTGCTTCCTAGGTCATGATTATGTTTGATAACCTTATATCTATATATATATGGGACAAATAAAAATCAAATAGGAAAATGGTAGACAAACTCAAAAGTGCCAACAATTACATTAAATGTAAATGGACTAAACATTCCTATTAAGAGATAGAGAAATCAGTATAAATTTTAAGAAATATCCAAGAATATGCTTCTTACAGGAGAAACACTTAAAATTTCAAAACACAAAGTTGAATGGAAAAAGTGTTATCATGCATTTATTAATCATAAAAAAGCTGTTATAACTATATTAATATCAGACAAAGACTACGAAGAATATTATCATACATAAAATGAAATTTATATGACAAAGGGTCAGTTCATCAAAGAGATGTAACAACATAAACATTAGTTTAAAAAGAGTTTTACATACCTGTAATCCCTCTGGAAGGCCAAGGTGGGAAGATCACTTGAGCCCAGGAGTTTGAGGTGAAAGTGAACTGCGACTGTGCCGCTGTACTTCAGCCTAGGTGACAGAGCAAGACACTGTCTCTGAAAAAAAAAAATGTTTTAAATCAGGAAGCAAAAATTGCCAGAACTAAAGAAAGAATAAGGCAAATTTGCAATAATAATAGGATTTTTATAAAGGTTTATCACTCCTTTTTCACTAATTTATAAAACAAACGGGTAAAATAAGCATATAGAACATTTAAACAGCACTATTGCCTTAGTACAAACTGTTAGACAAAAGTATTATAGATTGGGTGGCTTGAAAGCCACAATTCTGGAGGCTAAAAGTCTGAGATGAGAGTATGGAAGTCTGAGATCAGAGCACGCCTGAGTTCTGGTGAGAGACCTCTTCTAGGCTACAGACTCCTTCTTGTATCCTCACATGGCAAAAAGAGAGCTAAAATCTTTCTCAGGTCTCTTTCTATAAAGGTATTAATCTATTCAGGAGGGCTCATCCTCATGACCTAACTACCTCCCGAAAGCCTCATCTCTCATTACCACCATATTGGGGATTAGGATTTCAACATACTAATTTTGGGTAGACACAAACATTCATTCTATTGTATATATCAACCTACTGAACATATATAAACCTAACAACTTCATAATATATATGCATTTCAAATGCAAGAAAAACATTTACCAAAGTAAATATACTGTGACATAAAACCGTAATAATTTCAGAAGCTTGATATCGAACAGGGTATAAAGACAATGGCATTAAATTTAATCAATAACAAAAAAGTCTAGACAGCTCATTTATTTTTTGTGTTGAATTATATTAATAAAATATAATTTAAAGAAATTAAAGATCAATTTCATTAACAATAGCATAAAAAGGTAAAATGCCTAGAAATAAATATCCCAAAAAATGTAGAAGAACTATGTTCCAAAAACCACAAAATATTGCTGGGAAAGCTTAAGAAAACTTAAACACATGGAGAAGTATACAATGTTCATGGGTTAAAAGACTCAAGAATGTAAAGATATTAATTCTTCCCTAAAGTTATCTATACATTCAATACAATTTCAATCAAAATTTCAGCAGAACTTTCTATATAAATTGAAAACTGTCATAAAGATTTTGTATGAAAATACAACATAACCAGAATGGCCAAAACAATACTCATGAAGTTGAAAAACTTGGAGTATTTATTTTTTCTTATTTTATTCTTCTTTAAGATCTGGATACATGTGCTGTACATGCAGGTTTGTTACCTAAGTATACATGTGCCATGGTGGTTTGCTGCACCTATCAACTCGTCATCTAGGTTTTAAGCCTTAAATACATTAGGTATTTGTCCTAATGCTCTCCTCCTCCTTGCTCCCCAGCCCCCAGACAGCCCTGGTTTGTGATGTTACCCTCCCTGTGTCCGTTTGTTATAAGTGTTAAACTTCCACTTATGAAGGAGAGCATGTGGTGTTTGGTTTTCTATTCCTGTGTTATCTTGCTGATGATGGTTTCCAGCTTCATCTATGTCCCTGCAAAGGACATAAAAGCATTCTTTTTTTTTTTTTTTTTTTTTTTTTGAGACAGAGTTTCGTTCCTGTTGCCCAGGCTGGAGTGCAATGGCACCATCTCGGCTCACTACAGCCTCCACCTCCCAGGTTCAAGCTATTCTTAGCCTCCAGAGTAGATAGGATTACAGGCACCCACCACCACACCCAGCTAATTTTTGTATTTTTAGTAGTCATGGGATTTCTCCAAGTTGGTCAGGCTGGTCTCGAACTCCTGACCTCAGGTGCCACCACGGCCAGTCAAACTCATTCTTTTTTATGGCCATATAGTATTCCATGGTGTATATCTGTCACGTTCTCTTTATTCAGTCTATCATTGACAGGTTCCAAGTCTTTGCTATTGTAAATAGAGCTGCAATAAATATACGCCTGCATGTGTCTTTACAGTAGAATGATTTATAATCCTTTGGGTATACATCCAGTAATGAGATTGCTAGGTCAAGTGGTATCTCTGGTTTTAGATCCTTGAGGAATCACCACAATGTCTTCCACAATGGTTGAACTAATTTACGCTCCCACCAACAGTGTAATAGTATTCCTATTTCTCCACATCCTTGTCAGCATCTGTTGTTTCCAGACTTTTTAATGATCACCATTCTGTCATAAGACAGTATCTCATGTGGTTTTGATTTGCATTTCTCTAATGACCAGTGATGATGAGCTTTTGTTCATATGTTAATCGGCTGCATAAATCTCTTCTTTTGAGAAGTGTCTGTTCATATCGTTTGCCCACTTTTTGATAGGGTTGTGTTTATCTTGTAAATTTGTTTAAGTTCCTTATAGATTCTCGATATTAGACCTTTGTCAGATGGATAGATTGCAAAAATTTTCTCCCATTCTGTAGGTTGCCTGTTCACTCTGATGATAGTTTTTGTTTGTTTGTTTTGTTTTTTTTGATGGATTCTCGCTCTGTCACCCATGCTGGAGTGCAGTGGAATGATCTCAGCTCACTGCAACCTCCACCTCCAGGGTTACAGTGATTTTCCTGCCTCAGCCTTCTAAGTAGCTGGGACTACAGGAATGTGCCACCACGCCTGGCTAATTTTTTGTGTTTTTAGTGGAGCTGGGGTTTCATCATGTTAGCCAGGATGGTCTTGATCTCCTGATCTTGTGATCTGCCTGCTTTGGCCACCCACAGTGCTGGGATTACAAGCATAAGCCACTGTGCCCAACTATCATCAGATAGTTTCTTTTGATGAGCAGAAGCTCTTTAGTTTACTTAGATACCATATGTCAATTTTGGCTTTTGTTGCGATTGCTTTTGATGTTTTAGTGATGAAGTCTTTGTCCATGCCTATGTCCTGAATGGTATTGCCTAGGTTTTCCTCTAGGGTTTTTTATGGTTTGGGGTTTTATGTTGAAATCTTTAATCCATCTTCAGTTAATTTTTGCATAAGGTGTAAGGAAGGGTTCAGTTTCTGTTTTCTGCATATGAATAGCCAGTTTTCCCAGCACCATTTATTAAATAGGAAATCCTTTCCACCATTTGTTTTTGTCAGGTTTGTTGAAAATCAGATGGTTGTAGATATGTGGTGTTATTCCTGAGGCCTCTGTTCTGTTCCCTTGGTCTATATATCTGTTTTGGTACCAGTATTTAACTATCTGACTTCAAGCCTTCTTATAAAGATATAAAATACCACATATAAGAGTGTGTTACTTATTATTTACATAAGAATAAATAAATAGGCCAATAGAACAGAATAGATAACCTAGAAACAGATCTAAATATCTGTAGTCAATTTAGTTTTGAAAAGCCAGACTGTATGTGATGACTCATGCCTGCAATCCAGGCACTTTGGGAAGCAGAGGCAGGAGGATCATTTGAGCCCAGGAGTTCAAGACCAACCTGGGTAATGTAGTGAGATCCTAGTCTCTATGAAAATAAAAATAAAAATAAATTAGCCAAACATGATGGCTTGCAGCTGTAGTCCCAGGTACCCCAGAGGCTGAGGCTGGAGGATTGCTTAAGCCCAGAAGGTTGAGACTGAGTGGGTGGTGATCACACCATTGTACTCGACTGTGTGACAAAGTGAGACTACCTCAAAAAAAAAAAAATTCAAGGAAAAAAGTATTTTCAAAAATGGTGTAAGCAAACTGAATAAGCATGTGAAAAAAAATAAACCTGAACCTAAACCTCTATACCTTCATGAGGTCAGGCTAACATAAAAGCTAAGACTATAAAGCTCCCAGAAGGAAAAGATAGGGAGGTATCTTTGTAAATATAGACAAAGATTTTGTTGAAATTAAAAAAAAAAAAACTAATGATAATCTGGACTTAATCAAAATTTTAAAAAAATTTCTGAACAAAATAAACTACTATAAATATGAAAAATCAAGCCATAGGCTAGGAGAAAATATTTGCAATTAACATGTCAGTAAAGACTAAAACTTGCATCAACAATATATAAAGAACTATAAAATAATAATCAAAAGACAAAATAACTCAATTTGTTCCTTTAAAATAAAGAACAATTAAAATGGACAGAAGATTTCAAAAAGATGTGTGAATGATCATAGGCATTTTGTAATCATGGAAATGCAAATTAGCATCACAATGAGGTACTATTTAACAAATACCCACTGAAATTACTAAAATTACACATGTACATGTGTATATATATGTGTATATACACACGTACATATATGTATACACACACACACACACACATATATATATGTATACACATACACACACACACTCAAATCATTCCAAATGTTGGATAGAATACAGAACAACTGGAACTCTCTCACGCATCGCCTTTGTGTATTTAAATGGTTACAACCACCTTAGAAAGTAATTTTTTAATTTTCAGAAAACAGTAAAGAGAAATCTACCTAATGATTCATCAATTTTTCTCCTGTGTATTTACAGAGGAGAAATTAAAGCATGCACTTTATGCAACAATATTCATAGCAGTTTTATCCCTAGTAGCCTAAAACTAAAAATAATCAAGGTATATGAACAGGTGAATAAATAAATAATGATACACTTATCCTACTCAGAAATTAAGAAAAATAACTGATATAGGATGAGCCTCAAAAACTCAATATTGAGCAAGAGAAGCCTAACAAAAGAGTATGATTATCGTATTTCCCATTTTTATGAAGTTCTACAGTAACAAAACTAAACTATGATGATAGAAATCAGAAAAGTGGTTGTCCATTGTCAGAGAGGTGGGGAAAAGGTCAGAAGGGAACTTTCTATGTTTGTGGAAATGTTTTATATTTTGATTAATCCAATGATTATCTAGGTGTATACATATACATAAAATCAGTGCCTTTTATTGTATTTAAGTTATACCTCAATTTTAAAAATCTAATCATATGGAGCTCTGGCTTCTAAGATTTACTTACTGGAATCAGGAATATCAAGCAAATACACTTCTTTTGTTTTGTCCAACAATCCCAAAAATAACTCTACTCCACAGGAGCAAATGTTAACAACACTTTATGGCAATCTAGTACATAGAGTTTTAATTCATAAATCCGTTCTTTGCCTTAAAATATATCCTTGAAGTAAGCAGGCAGACATCATTATTCCACATCACAATTAAGAAAATTAAGGCTAACAAGCAGGACATAGAATTAGAAGGAGGACCTGTTTTCTGATCACTAACTGGTCCAGCTCTGGTTTCACTGTATCCATACAGAGCAGTTGCCTCCTTAAGGTATTAATTAACCCTATTCAGTGATCCCCCACTGACCTTCTGGCTGAGCTCTTTGGTTATAAAGATAAATAACACCACGTATCTGTCTTCGAGGAAATTGTAGTCTATATTGATTCTGCTATAGCCCACTGGAAGATATATGTTTTCGAAGCACTATACAGAAATTAAGACGTAAAAGCATTTTCTAAATTATCTGATGTGCTGAAAATTAAATTAGACATCTTGGTCAATATATAGTCTATCAAAATATTCCTTTAAAAAGAATCTTCAGATTTTAATTCACCACTCATCTAACTGCTTGAACCTTGAATAGTAGTTTTTATTCCAACAGACCAACACAGTAAATGTGTGCCTTAATTTCTCAACTGGAAGTAGAGGCCTCAAAACCTCAGAAAGGAAACATTTGGTTTGGCCTTTTCTTAAGCTGTCCTCATTGAGAATATACAGACAGCTATGAGAAGGAGGGATCCCGTTAAGTTTCCATAAAACCACCAACCCTGACACCACAGAACAGTTTGTTCCCTTTGTTGGTTTTCACAGTCCCTGAAACTTGAAGGTGATGACAGGAAGAAAAGTTCATCAGTAAAGAAAAGAGAAAGTTACCTTTGAATAATTAGAAGCTTGGTTCTCCTGTAGAATATTTTTTTATCTAATAAAGAATATAGTTTCAATTTAACTGTGAAAATTAAAACAATTTTAATTGTTTTGAAACGAGTATCATTTACTCATTTACTAAGAGTATCATTCAACCATAATATTTATTTTCTATTACTGTATGTCCTAAAGTTTAGGATTACCATGATTAATTTTGCATTTTAAATTAACAGAACAGGATAAATATACATACAGTAACCTTTTTATCTTATTTGGACATATTAAAATTCATAGCTTTTGATCTACAAAAAAATAAGATGTTAATACTTGATATCACCTTTGTGACAAATTACAAATTCCCCAAATTATTGTGTAAATAGATGTGAAGCGATTAAAATCCTCACTTCAAAGTTTAATCAATGTCAGGAGAAATTCTTATTTAATATTTTAGATGAGGTTAATATCATATTTCAATCCATTTTTAGATAAAATATAGTTAGCAATTAGTCTGCAGAATAATAAACACTTAAAGTCTATAAATTTAATCATAAAAATAAAAAAATGAGAATAATAGGAAATAGGTACATAGTACTCAGTAAGAAAAGCAATTGGTGTTCAAATTATAAATCTTAATCAGAAATGACTATGAATATGTTGAATAACCTGTTAAATCTTATAGATAGCCTGAATAAGAAACTCCGATCAAAAGAAGAACACACTTTCTATTCCTGGTTTTACCACTAATTAGATGTGTGGTCCTGGGTAAAAATAGAGAATTTTAGAATGAGATGAGGACTCAAAGGTCTCAGTGAAGACATTTTCTCCAGTAAAGAGGACTGTAACAGCTGATCTTATAACCTTTGCTTTTACATTTGACAAAAACTCACTACTTCATGAAGCAGACAGTGTTTTCTATAAATTACCTGAGATTACTTCAGTTTAAATACAGTGATATAAATGTGCATGTCCCCTATGGATAATTACTTACCTGGAAGAATCCTAATCAAGGCCACTCACCCCGGGCCAGGTACAGTGGCTCATTCCTATAATTCCAGTACTTTGTAGGGATGAGGCGGGAGGATCACTTGAAGCCCGGAGGTCCATATCCTCACCTCTACACAGTTTAAATAAATAAATAAATAAATAAAACTAGCTACGCGTGATGTCATATAGCTGTAATCCTAACTACTCAGGAGGCTGAGGCAGGAGGAACCCTTTAAGCCTAGGAGTTTGAGGCTGCAGTAAGCTATGATTGCAACCATTCCAGTCTGGGTGACAGCGTAAGATGCCCTCTCTTACTTAAAAACAAAAATCAAACACTCAACAATCAAAGAACCTCACACTCATGAAGTAGTGAGTTTCTGTAGGTAATCATCTAGTACTTGGAAAATCCTAATCAGAATCTCACGCTAAAGAATTATAGTCATAACCAATTCAATTGTCTCGAGCCATTCGATCTGCTCAGTAAAATTGTATGCTAATCAGTCTAAGGAAAGTTAGCAGTGCTTTTTCTATGATAAAATGAGTATTGCCTCAGATGGCATGGACTTATCACTTCTGCTACTGATTAAACAGGACATACCCATCTTGGTTAAAACCTTCAAAATAGCACCTACATTTCAGATTATAATCTCCTATTCTGACTAGCAAACTAACAAAATTCTGCTACTGGAAGACTGTCACATTTACCACATGGGACCCTTTCATTTAAGTTTATTGCAAGAGTGTCTCCCCCAAAAAAACTTCATCAGGTTTGCTGATGAAGCTTGAATGCCTGATTTGTGTGAGCTTGCTCATAAATACATGTGTGGCAGAATTCAGCCTGGGAGTTGCTTTTATTGTAATGTACCAAATGGCAGCAGGGTGCTGTAGGCTGTAGATATCCAACCAATGGAACCCAATCTTTCTGAAATTCATTTAGGTAAATTCACAACGGCAGCCCATTCTATTTTTATTTTTGTGTTAAAGTCTCAGAATGCCATTTACTAATCTTCAAAGAGAGTATCAAATTTTGAGTAGACTAGAGCATGTAAATTAGCTGATGAACACATTACGCCTTCTGGTTTTATGGCTCCCTTAGGAAATATCTTTAGTTTGAGCTGACACCAACTTCTATAAAACTTCTATGCATCTGTCATGATTTTCGCCTTCTGGGCCACACACATGAACTTAATCCTTCTAAAGCAGGGCTAAATTTTTAAATATAAACTCAAAGTACAAGACCCAGAACATGACTTAACTTTCTATTCTGGTTGAGACTTCACTTGTCAGAACAGCATAAAATTCCATCTTGGTCAGTTTGAGTGCTTGCCTTTTCCAAGTCTTGTGAAAATCCCAGAGTCTTACAACAGTTAGCCTATTCAGGGAGTCATTTCTGGTCTTTAGTTTGTATTTGTCTCTACTGATTTACTCACTATTTAAGATCAAGCCATCCCTTGAAAGAGACTACTCCTGTGCAAAGTGGGGAATCTGGGATCCTTGCCATAGTTCACAGGCCTGGTGCTTATATGGTAGAGCTCTCTAGTTGCACTAGGTCATTTTACCGCTGACATTCTGCCACTCCCCTGGAACACAGCATCTGGGGAAATCTCTGCTATTGACAGAGCCAAATCATGACCCTCTTCCTACTATTGGGGAAGCAATCCTAGCTAGATTTCTGCTTCCTCATCTCCAAGAAACGTGACCTTATACACAAGCACATGCACACCCATTATCTTCAAGCCATGATGTTCAACCCATTCTTCCCAATCAGTTCCTACCACCATCCTCCAGAGGCAGTCACTGTTCTGATTCTTTTTTAACCATAGAATAGTTTTCCCAACTCTAAAATTTGTGTAAATAGAATTGTGTACATAGAATCATATAAAATGTACTATATGTTTGAGGAAGGCTTCTTTCATTCAGTAACATGTCATGATTCATTCATACTGTTTGCATCAGAAAGTCATTCCTTTTCATACTTCTACAGCAGTATTCCATGATAGGCATAAGCCAAGTTTTAGTCATTCTGTTAATTGACAATTAGCTGATCAGCAGTTTTAAACTACTATGAAAAGTGTATTTGTAAACTTAAATATTTTTTTAAGTTAAATGTACTGGGGTGGCATTACAGTGTCACTGGGTAGACACATGTTCAGTTCTATAAGAAACTGCCAAAATGTTTTCAAAAGTGGTTGTACCATTTTAAGTTCTGACTAAAAAATGAGTTGTTCCACATCTCTATCCACATCTGATGTCAGTTTATATAGCTTTAACCATTATACTGAGTGTTTAGTAACATCTCTTCGTGGCTTAAAGTCATTCTTGTCTCATATATTTCTGTGCCTTTTAGTACTATTAATTTCAACATTAAGCGATAATGAAACCATCTCTTGTGTATCCAAGTTTCAAATCGATGACTTGTCAGAAGCAATCCACTTGGGAAAAAGATGCATATACATGCCTACTCCCAATGCTGGCAAGGGCTGGAAAAGGACTATACACGGAAATCAACATATGATAGTCTAATATTTAAAAGTTCTAATGTGAGCTGGCAAACTCTTATGTAACAGGTGTTATCCTCTTACCTTGACATATCTACCTGCAGAGGGATCTAGGAGGGCAGACTCACAGTTCACACCTGAATGTAGAAGTGTGAGGAAGCCAGCTCAAAGCCTTCTGACCTTCACTGGATATTCCCAGCTCTGGCTCCTGTCCACCCTCCAGAAGGTTACTCAGTGACCGCCTTGTGGACTCTCCACATTTGAGCTTTGTTCCTACTCTCATACACAGCTTTCCCTGAGCCATTCTTTGGGTCTAGTGACCAACATGTCAGTGTTATCATCTGGAGGATGGGCCAAAAGGTGAACTTCCAGTGGGTATGTTGTTTGAGCCCCACCCAAATCCTTGCTCTTTGGAAAACATGTGGCCAGAGGCACAGACTCCTCTTAAGTAAATCTGAGCATAGTAGAGTGGGCACACGCATTTTATTTGCTACTGAAGTTTCATTTCACTACTTGCCTCAGAGACATGAATTTTGTCCTGGGCCACCATGGTTGCAATATCGGCAGATCCTAAACAAACCGCTTATTTGCTCAGCCACCTTGGGCTTTCCCCAATATTTGGCTGAGATGAATGTAATGTTTTCACAAGGAAACAAAAAAGGAACAAAAAAAACAACAAACAGATTGGAAAAGTATAGAAGTGGAAGTTGATCTATCTCAGATAACTTTTTATGTCTGATGTGTAGAAATATAGTAGTGAAAAAGCCAAAACCTAAATAACAAGAAGAAAAGAACACATACTCCCACAGGCAGGCACACACACACCTCTGCCAAAATTATATACAGTTGAATTAGAAATGCTTCAGAAGTCCAGGCACAGTGGCTCATGCCTGTAATCCCAGCATTTTGGGAGGCTGCGGAGGGCGGACCACGAGGTCAGAAGATCAAGACCATCCGAGCCAACATGGTGAAACCCTGTCTCTACTAAAAATACAAAAAAAATAGCTGGGTGTGGTGCTGGGTGCCTGTAATCGCAGCTACTTGGGAGGCTGAAGCACAAGAACTGCTTGAACCCTGGAGGCAGAGGTTCCAGTGAGCCAAGATTGCACCACCATACTCCAGCTCTGGTGACAGAGCGATACTCTGTCTCAAAAAAAAAAAAAAAAATGCTTTAGAAAACATTTATTCATAATGTTTAAAGTTATAAAACACTTATTATATCCACTAGTCACTGCTCTAAGGGCTCTTCATGAGTTATTTAAGGCTTACATGCCATTTTCATCTTCATTTTACAGACATGGAAACTGAGGCTCAGAGAAATTAGATTAAAAAGACTGTTACATTTACTTGCTAGGGAGTGGAATAGGCAACGTTCAAATCCAGACAGTTTGGCTGCAGAGTCCAAAAGCCTGGCCAGGAGGCTACGCTGGGTAGGTCTACCATGTGTCAGGCATTTTATGAGGTGTTTTATATAGATTAGCTAATTCAAACTGTGACATAGGTATAATTATCTCTGCTTGACAGATGAGAAAACAGAGGCTAACTAATTTGCCAAAATTATAAAACTAGTAAATGGCTAAGCTAGACTTTACTAACTTGCCAAAGTTATATAACTAATAAGTGGCTGAGCTCAGTTTTAAACTTGATTAATTTATTTCAGGACACAATGCCTATGAAGGCAACATGAAATATTTTAAAGAATGTTTAAAAAATGGTTTTTATCTTTTTTTAATTTTTGATTTACACATTAAGGAGTAAGATTCAAGTATCTGAGCTTATTTTTTTGCTTCTGTTTTTTTTTTTTTAATATGGAGCTCCTTGTCCTTTAACAATGTCTGATAATTGAGACATTACTGGACCTTACTACACACAGGGGAGATACGATTTAATTTCCAATTCTATAGCCAACATAGAACCTGGAATTTTAGAAAGGTACATTACAACTGGCTTTAAACGTATCTGATTTTTCTCCAGGAGAAAAAAAGCTTCTTAGACATAGAAAGAAATATATACATTAAGTATCAAACACTATTTCATTTTTATGTAAATCTATGGATAAGATAACTTAGTGATTTCATATTTCCTTGTAAATGCAATAAAATCTGATGGAAACTGAAGAAAAAATATCTACACCAAATCATTCAATATGCATTCCTCAGTACATTCCAGAGCTTGGAGCACATACAGCAAAGGACGGAAAAAATGACTGCCTGTGTTCTTCTACTTAGATTTTCCTTTTGAGCCCTTGGTGTGAGCATAGGTGTGGTGTTTTATTGTACATTTGTCACATGTTTCCAAGTTGCCACTGAATTAAGCATGTGCTTTTCGAATATAAGAACTGAAACAGAAAAATTTCTTAAAGGAAGCATTACACTCTCTGTTCCTAAACAGAGAAATATCTGCACATTTAAGCATGCTTGCAACCATACTCACAATGTACTACTTTTATAATAGTTGGTCTTATTTGAAGGAATATTCATTGACTAATTATTTTGGTTAAATTATGCTTCTCAGTCTTCACACACACAAAAATCGACTTTACAGATCTTGAAAATCCTAGAAGGGCTAAAAAGAAAGTCGTTCCACAAACGGGAATTGCCAGTAGCATTCATGGGCTGGTTATTAGAAAAAGAAAAGCAAATACAATCACAGGTAACTCCATGACTTTTTTAAAATAGAAACATCTGTGTGGCCAGGTGCAGTGGCTCACGCCTGTAGTATCAGAACTTTGGGAGGCTGAGACAGGTGGATCACCTGAAGTCAGGACTTCAAGACCAGCCTGACCAACATGGCGCAATCCTGATCCAAAATCTTGCCTCTGCACTCCAGCCTGGGCAACAAGAACAAAACTCCCTCTAAAAAAAGCAGAAGGAGGGGGGAGGAGGGGGGAAGGAGGAGAGAAAAGGGGGAAGGGGGAGGCGGAAGAGGAGGAGGAGGGAGGAGGAGGAGGAGGAAGAAGGTGGAGGAGGAGGAGGGGGAGGAGGAGGAAGAAGAAGGTGGAGGAGGAGGAGGGGGAGGAGGAAATAATATTAAAATAGAAATGTCTGTGTAACATCTCTCCAAATGAGAATGCCTGTCAGTATGGGTCTCTATGTTTGGTAAACACGGCAATGTTGTTGCTGTTCTGTGTGACTATTAGCGGATGTATTCTCTCAACCATATTATAAATGTCAACTTATATTGTTGAAAAATTTATCTGTGTTGTTTGGTTAGTTTTTGGAACTTGACTCTCCAAGATTGCTTCAGCAATGAATGGGAGGCACAGGGTGAGAATGAACCCCACACAGCTTTTGGTACCAAAGCCTGGCACAGCCCACACATAGCAGGAAGCAACTCACACATTTGGCAGTCCTGCTAGGGCATGGAGCCATGGGCAACCTGGCTGCCCCAAGTCCTTCCCTAAATGAGAGGGCTTCCTTGGAAGTATGCAAGGCAACATCAGCAGTGGCAAAGCTTAAAAGTAAACACTTAGAGCAAAAGCAGTTGAGAAGGAAAACAAACACACTGTAGTCTTTTTGCCAGCATCAACAGTGGGTGAAAAAATCCTTTAACTGGGTAGTTTGGAAATAGGGGCCTTTAAGAGAATATTTTTCTTTTGTCCAGTGATTGAATTTTGTCCTGCTTTGATTTGTGATTTATAATGTACTGTTAATATTTTTAATTGCTGTTGTTTATGCCTTTTTTCTTTAAGAAACAAAAACATATCCAATAGTAAATGACAATAGCTGATTAGCCTCCAGATTTTAATAAAGTTATGCAGAGAGTATTTTTAATTAATTTTAAGACATTTTTATGGAAAGAAATACAGTATCTTAAGAATCTGCTATGTGCTAGACAGTATATTAAGTGCTTAACAAATTATTTCATTTGGTGCTCATAATTAAACTGATAAAATTATTTTTATTTCTGTCTTGTTGATGTAGAATTTAAGGTACAATGAAGTAAACTGACATGTTCACAGTCATACAGCTACGAATGTGATTTTTAGAAACTCAAATTTCAGCTCTACTTTTGACAAAGAAATCTATTCTCTGTTACCACCCTATAAAGAAAATCACATACATTTTCTCCTCATTATTAATTACTAAATAATTTTGTCACATAACAATATCTTATACCGAATGTGAACTCAGATATTATCTAGAAATCTCCATTGTCAATTCTATAATTTTATTTTAACAGGATTTCTGTAGAGAGACATTTTCAATCTATCTGGTTACATGATTAGAATTGAACATTATTATGTGGAATCAAAAAATAATTAAATTAGAAGACTACCTAGGGATTGTTTTGTCCTGAAATGTCCATGGTCATCACTAGCCACATGTGTCCATTTAAATTTAAATTAATTAAAATTGACTTCTGGTTTCTGGTTCCACATGTAAGAAGCTTGGAAACTGCCACCCCATTCTAACAACAAGTAAAAAGCTGTATATCAGACCAATCAATAATTTGGATCCAAAAGAGAGAGGCGGGACACAGAACAAACTGCTGCCCCAAGACTGGAAAGACAGGTAGATGAATACCAGGAGTCACAACTTAGCACAATTGCCTCACAAGCAGAAACCTCCCAGGCAACCCGGGCTGGAGTAAGAAACCTAACTGTAATTAACAAATTTCGGGAGGCTCAGTGTGGACAACTCTGAGAGTTAAAAACTCCAGGAGAAGTTGCCAGTAGACCTGCAATGTTAAGTTATTTAGAAAGAAGGAAAAAAATATAGGTCAGAAACTTGTGTTGATATAAATAAAGGAAGAACATAGAAAAAGAAGTGAAGATAGGCCAGGTGTGGTGGCTCACACCAGTAAACCCAGCACTTTGAGAGGCTAAGGCGGATGATCACTTGAAGTCAGGAGTTCGAGATCAGCCGGTCAACATTGCAGCAACGCAGCCTCGGTTGACTTCAACCTCTGCCTCCCAGGTTCAAGCGATTCTCTTGCCTCAGCCTCCTGAGTAACTGGGATTACAGGTGCATGCCACCATGCCCAGCTAATTTTTATATTTTCAGTGCAGGTGGGGTTTCACCATGCTGGTCAGGCTGGTTTCAAACTCCTGACCTCATGATCTGCCCACCTCGGCCTCCCAAAGTGCTGAGATTACAGGAGTGAGCCACCTCGTCCAGTCAAGACCAAAAAGGTTTTTTTCTCTTTACTTATTTAATGTTAACACGGAGGATCACATGAGTCTCTATTCTCCCTGTAGTAATTACGGCTGACTTTCAATTAACATTCCATCGGGGCTTGCATTAATAATGGTGCTACTGCATTGTAATCCATATTAGTTTACCAGGAAGGATTCAAAATGATTTAGTGATTAAAGTTTCTTTGCAGTGTTCTCCTAATATAAAAAAAAATGCTAGCTAAATTCTAGTTCACAGGTGGGAAAAATGAAGCACAACGCTGTGATTATCTAAGGGCTAGTTTAATATACCAGAACTTGCAGCAACTTGAGAGTCAGGAAATCTGGATCCAATGGCTCACAAATGACCACAAGCCATGTAAGACTCTTGGGCCTTAGTTTTCACATGCATAAAATCAGTGTTATAGCTAAAGGACTCTGATAGATGTAACATCTTACAAACACACCTCACATATATGTGAGTACGTTCATCTCCTAGAATATAAACCAGGGGCTGGATTCTGTGAAGTACCTTGAGTGTGGGGTTAAGCCCTGACATGACATTTGAAGATGCAGAATCTTTCATTTTAACCCTCCTATTCCATCCTTTTCCACCATTCAGGGTATTTCCTGAGAGAGATTAAAGAAACTTAGATTTTAGCTCTTACCCGTTAGTCCAGAAATTTCAGTTATTTTGTTTCCTTCTTTGCTTCTCTATCATCCAAGTTTTTGTTTCTTTTCTTTTTTTGTTTTAGTTGCTTTCCTTTCTCTTAGGGGCTTTTTTCTGAACATGTAGTGATCTTACATAATAGGCGTAGCATGAAAAACTGATTCAGAAGTAGAGGCTGCACATGAGTGGACTACATCAGTGGGGGCTCTGACTGGGCTGGTTCATGGGGGGCCCCGCGTGTAACAGCTACAGACTCTCTCTCTTGGAATACACAATTTCTCCACCTAGTTATTTTCCAAACTACTTCCAGGACAATTATTTTCTGGAAAAAACTGCCCTTCCCGACAAGGGAAAAGATCTGAGTGGAGCTTTCTCATCTTTGCCTGTACTACTGACCTCTGAAAACCAAAAGGAAAAAATGGTTCCCACAAATAAATGGATCTTACCCAGTGAAATTCCAGATAGGAGTTGAATTTCTGGACTTTATTTAGGTGAAAGAAGAAAACAAAACAAAACAAAACAAAAGAGAAAAGAAAAGAAAAAGAAAGAGAGAAAGAAAGAAAAAGAGAGAGACAGGGAGGAAAGGAGGAAGGGAGGGAGGAAGGGAGGGAAGCAAATGACTTCATGCTATAGCCCCTGGTGGAGAGAGAACTTCTAATATCATTTCTGCTTGGTTGGTTGAATATTTGTTGAAAGCCTTATTCAATTATGATTTAAGGCAGTACTGACTTTAATGTTGAGTGCTAATTCTTATTTTCTTACATTTAACTTTTTATTCATTCAACATGCCTTTTAGTGAATGATAAGACAGCGATAGGAGTGTGCTGTTTAGTAAAAGAAAACAGCATGGGAAAGGCAGAAGAGGGGAAACAATGAGGTGGTTTTCAAGATCCGTAAGTCCAATTTGTTGAATAATACACACACACACACACACACACACACACACACACGCCTGTGTGCGCACACACATCCTGCTAGTTCAGTTTCTCTGGGGAACACTAATATAGTAAAAGAAGAAAATTATGTGTGTGTATGATAGAACATATATGAAGAGCTAGCATGTGTGTAAATACATACGTGTTAGCTCTTACATATTTGCACACATATATGCTAATTATTCAACACGTGTTAGGTAGCATATGTATATATGTCTATTTACATATGTATAATGTGTATAAAGTGCAATGTTTTGAATTAACATTTTCATAACAGCAGATGTTTGAGTAAGAAGTTACAGGGAAAGAATTCAAGCTTAAGTGACATGGAGGAAATGGTATGATGAGCAAAAATAGCAAAATCAAAAGGAGTACTTAAGAGTAGGAGACAAGGCATTATAATGAATTTAGGTTTATTTTGGAACATATTACATTTGATTTACTAAATGGATGACCAGGAAGGAAATTTAGGTAGTCAGAAGTGAAAGGTTAGTAATGCATAATAAAATAATTGGGGAAGAAAACAACATCTGAATTTCAAAATAATGAATAAAACTGTCAAGATTTTTAATGCATAAATATGTATATTTCTATTAACACAATATTAAGTCAAGACTAAAATTTTAATAGAAAGGATAGAGCAAATTCTGTATTTTAACAGTAATTTCTGCCAGTGCCTCTATTAAAGCACAGGCAATTATGTGTTATACATTTATAATATATTAATTATATTTTTCATCTCTCTAATGCTTAAGATAAACTGCTGTTTCTTAAAAGGGCTCATGTGTCAGGTGTCAAGTATTATTAAGTAGAATAGTAGTAATGCTGAACTACCAAAGAAGCAAGAAATTAAGGTCATACATACCTATGTACAATGTATTACGGTGATTATCTATTACATGCCAGACTCTGTGTTATTTACTTTAGCTCTTCCTCAGACTATACCTGCTGGGTTAGTTATTTCTTCCCCAGTCTATAGGTGAGGCTCTAACTAATTCCCTTGACTACAAACAGCTAGTAAGGATACAGTTTGATCTGAACCCAAACTCTATGTGGTTTTGACAACACTTAGGTGTGTGGAATAGTTAACAGAAAAGATTTTTTTCACCCCATGGTTATCAAAATTAAGCATTTCTATTGGTTAGAAATGCCTCAAGAGCATTCCGTGGCTAAGGGTTTTGTATTCTTTTTGGGTTCTGCTCAGTCACAGAGGAAGTTGTAATAAAAGTTCTCTCATGGAAAGATACTTAATTTTACTTTAGCTACTGTCTCCTCCCACTCACCATAAAATGTTTATGTACCACAGACCATAAAGAATACAACCGAAGACAGAGACTCACAGAAAAGGGTTGATGTAATCTGTGCTCTGCAAACACTCTTCCTATACGTCATTTGTGGAAAAGCACAATAACTTTTCAGACATCTGTTTTTGAGGTTACAAAATCCGAAAACATCTACAGACTTCAAATAACTTTGTAAAATTTAACACAATCTACCATATTGGAAACTAATACCAGTCAAAATGTTTTCTCTTAAAGCAACCTCTTCTTCCGTATATTATTTGGACAATTATTCCATTACCCATTGGTCCAGCACTGAGTATATTTACTATACCTGGAGATGCATCTAAGAGCTAAAATAACATAAATTGAACAAGACCGCATATTTATTGTCCTTTCACATTTTCAAGCTTTGACAAAAACCAGGACAAAAGCCTTTGAACATAGTCTAGAATCCTGCAATAGAAGGGGATGTGTCAGAAATTAGGCTTCCCAGGATGGAGGAGCTCCAGAAGCTCCTCGAGCTCTGTGCTCAGTTACAAATTGGCTAAGGGGCAGAGCAGGCAAGCGACTGCTTACAGAAAGCACTATAAAAGGTAACTGGGGCAGAGCACGGTGGCTCACACCTGTAATCCCAGCACTTTGGGAGGCCAAGGTGGGCAGATCACAAGGTCAAGACATCGAGACCATCCTGGCCAACACAGTGAAAACCCGTCTCTACTAAAAATAAAAAAACTAGCTCAGCTTGGTGGCATGCGCCTATAATCCCAGCTACTCAGGAGGCTGAGACAGGAGAATCGCTTGAACCTGGCAGGCAGAGGCAGTGAGCTGAGATCGCGCCACTGCACTCCAGCCTGGTGACAGAGAGAAACTCCATCTCAAAAAAAAAAAAAAAGTAACTGGAAAGAGATCCTCCCCAACCAAGAACCTAATCTGTTCCTGCTCAATGATCTCTCATAGGTCTATTTTTTCCTCTAAATGAAATATTATAAATTTCACCTACACTTTTAGAAAAATCATTCTATACCTCAAAATTACCAAAAGAAAAAAACTTACAAAAATAAAGCACAAATATATGCTTTAAAAATACTTAGTAAGTAAATCAAGGAGAATATAATACCACTTTGTAAATGCCCTTTATGGTGGATTATACATAAGCAGAAATGGCAAACCTATTTAGAAGACAAGCCCAGTGAAATTAGGAATGTATAATCCTTCAATGTCAACCTTTTAGAATACAGACATTTCTCTTTGCACCAGGATCAAAATTGGGTTTATTATAAATTTGCTGTGTATTAAAAACATTGAAAGCTTTTGAACTGGTAAATACCAGAGACAGACTTACGAGACTTGCTCTTAAGGTCTCCAGGGCCTGAGACCTGCATGTTGCCTATGAGACTATTTTAAAGCTATTAATCATGCAGGTGTCATAGCCTTGCCTGGTTCTCGCTAGGCCCCTTGAAACGTATTTCTGTACTAACTCTTGAAGCTGATGCTAAGAGATATTGCTTTCCCTTGGGCTGCATCACTCCCTGAAAACTAGATTAGCAACCTGGATCTGCTGGCACAGGCCAACGCAGAGGCCAGTCCAGTGCCCAGGATGCCCAGCTCTCACTGCAGTTCGCAGAACGCAGAATGGGATTGATCCACTCAGCTCTCTAGAGAGCTACAGGGACAGAGTCTCCTCCCACTCTCCTTACCTTTCCAACTCAATATTTCTAGGCGGTTGTAATCCATCCCCGCCCAGGGAGAGGTGGAATTCGGTTATGGACAATTTAGTCCAACTGAACCTCACTTTGGGTGATTTGAGGCAGTCAGCTTAAAACAAGGGCAGATCCTCTCTCTTGGCCTCCAGGGAAGGGACTATGATTTTCTCCCCTCCTCTGCTCATCCCTCTCCCTACTGTCCCTATGCACGCGCGCGCGCGCGCACACACACACACACACACACACACACACACAGACATTTCTCTCAGCTCTGCATCCTCTATCTAGGGGTTGAGATTCGGTTTCAAACATTGTCCCCATGTAATTCTGTCTGTTCACACAACCACTTATCAGACTTTCAAAAATTTTCCTTAAAAGGTCAAAAAGAAAAAAAAAATTTCTGTATTTTCATGTTTGGGATATGCATTGCCCCTCTGAAATCTGGACTGACTCTTATATTTTAACATTATCTTCATTAATTTTCTGTAGCAAAAGCAAGTCTGGCAATTCAATCATATCTGTAAGAGAAACATAATTGTCTAATTGTCATTTCAAATGCAGTTGTATTGTTTCTCATTATGCAGTATTTGTTCTAAAGCCTTTCAAATCTTTTTTTTTAAGTGTTAGAGTATCTTTTTATGTTTTATTTTACTGGAATAAGAAGACAACATAAGATCTATCTTCTTAGCAAATTTTTAAGTCTTATTGACGATAGGTACGATGCTGTAGAGTGGATCTGGAGAGAAAGGCAGAGCATCTTATCATCTCTTTATGGTTAGATTGAGCTTTGGAAAGAACAGAAGGTGTCACTTAGATTTCCCCTGTCCAGGAGATTCACCCCTCTCCATTTCATGCAGTTCTCTTGGGATAGTCAGTCGTGGAGCTCTACCTGGGCACCGGTACCTCAGATGGGAATCTGATCAAGGATTGGACAACCTGAGTATTTCATGCCCTGGTAACATGACTGGGTCATGACAAACTAAGTTAATCTGACAGAGATACTGAGAAAAGGTATGTTCTCTTCCTTAAGAATCAAAAGTATGTAGAAGTAAGGCTGTCAGTGGCCCTCTTACTGATTGCCTTATGGAAAAACCTCTCTGAAATCAAAGCCAAACAGAAGGAAGGAGAGATGAGAAAGTTCTAACGACAATGATTAGATCTCTGAAGCCAGCTATGCCCATTTGCAAAGGTCAATACATTTTTTGATATGGTTTAAATTAGTTTGAATTGGATTTGTGTCACTTGCAACAAAAAGTGACTGGAAAAATAGCATTTCATTCTGAAAGCAGCAATTCCGTCTGATCCCTGGCAAATCCACACAGATGTCTCATAAGCACAACATCTTAAAAAATAAACTTGTTTCCCTCCCCAATATTCCATGTCACCAAAAAAACAAACAAAAAATACTTCCAAGGACATTTTGTTTACACAAGTACTGCCACACTATCACCTGAAAATTCTTGAACCCATCCTCTCCTCTGTTCTTCCACTCTTGCTGCTTAATGCATAATCGCAATAATTTTTTGGCTAACCTATTGGAATAATCTTTTCTTAAATACTCTCCCCTACATCCAGCTTTTCCCATTTCCAACTGTATTTCAGTTGTTGCCAGAGTGAAATTTCTGAAGTGTACACTTAAACAGGCGACATCCACATGAACAATTTCAATAGACCATTACTGCCTAAAAGATAAAGTTCTAATTGCATAGCATACCCAAACCTCCTTTATAGCTTGGCTTCATATTCCACACTTCTAACCTGGTCTCCTGCCACTACTACCCTGCAAATAACCTGTGTTCCATTCATAACAAATTATCTCTGTTCCTTGGACACACTAGTTGTTTGCATATAATGTTTCTCCTTTACCTGGAATGACCTTGTCAACATTTGCACCCATCAGAAAATTATGTGCCTTCTGAGACTCAGTTGAGCTTTGCTTCCTTCCACCAGATTTTTTTTTTAAGGTTCTGTATTATCTAAAAATCCCCAATCCTTCTACTTTATAAGCTTAGCATTGTATTTGTACCCTTTTTCTTAAATTCACTTGGAAAATCAATGAGGTGTGATCACAAGGGAACAGGAAGTAGTAATCTGTCCAAGAACTTTGCTGCAAAGAGGCAATGTTTATTATCTATTGTTCTGGAAGCCAAGGCAAATGCAAAAATTTAAATCTTTTGATCCCGTACTATTTGGCTGGCTCAATATATCCATGGATTACATACTTGTGGTTCTATAATAGAGGCCCTAAATATGCACTGGCATTTGCTGAAATTGTGGAGGACACTCCATATTCTTTATGGCATGCCCCCTTCAGTCTAACTTCTTTCCTAGGGCCCAAATGGTAACTTTGTTACCAAAAAAATTCAGGGATTTTCCTGTATTTTCACAAGCGTCTTGCTTTGGGCATTTCCTCAAGGTCTCTGGCATGGATTCCTTTTGCTGGCTGTCTCCATTTCGAGCTACTTTGTAGAGTTTACCCATTGTAGCCAACCCACTGGAACTCTCTCCTTGTACATTCCCCACTTCTAATTACTGACCAGAGCCTCCTTTTAAGTCTGGTTAACAAGAAATATGGATGTTAGCTTGGCCATGAGCACAATTTTAAAGGCTCAACAGTGATCATGAAATCCAGCCAGATTTTTTTTTTTTCAGTTACTTAGCACTTCTTTCTAAGTCTAGTGTTTTAGGCTGTAAATGGAAGGAAACAAAAGTTCCTGTTTATTTCTCTGAAGTGCCTGCCTGCAACACTGATTTGTTCATTTTGAACCAGAGAATAGCCAAAGCCAGCAATAGTGAGACTTACTCATTTAAAATGGTTATTTCAGTCCATTTCAGCAGCCTGGATCCTTGAGACTTTCCAAGGCAACAATACCTGGGTAAAAGTGGTTTATCATTCACTCCTAGATCGCATGATGCTAAATGCTGGATTTTTAGTCATAAGTGTGCGAAGAAACCCTCAATGCCCAGGCAAGACATGCTGAATATATTCTGCACATTCTGGTAAATACATCAAGGTAATAATTACTTCCACATTTCCCCTTTAAACACACATTTTTTACTCAGGGCCATAGTTTGCCCTTACATACACCCAATGCATTTCAGATTTCTCTGTAATTTAAAGAAAAAGCATTGCTGAGGTGAGCCAAATTTATATATGAGCTCTTTGTGTAAGCTATTTCAGAGCTACAAAGGCTATGTCCCCACGCTTATATACAGTTTGTTTCCTCATAATGGCTTTCTGCCATCAATTGGAATACCTTTCTTACAGTACCCCAGATCCCAATATGAAAAGCATTTACTTATTTTTTTATTATTTTTTTTTAAAGAAAGAGTTCTTATGTATGTTTCTAAAACAGGAGGGCTGGTTTGCATTTTTGAGATCCTCGATCTGAACATAGTAAAAAAGGTGATATGCTGGGGGGAAAACAGTGAATTGTAATGCCAGTGGAAAGAATGGGCTCATTTTCTTGCTTTGGAAGCAAGGTGGAGGGGAGCATATATAATTTTTTTTTACTGTATGGAAACTGAAGACAAAAAGTATTATAACATGTGTCTGTGAAACAAAGCAAATGTAATAAAAGACATACATTTGTAATATTTAAAAAAGAATTCACTTCTGTTATTTCTTCCTTATGCATAAAACTATACATATAAATACATTTTATTTAGTTTTATAATACTTTGAAATCTTCCCTATGATTATCAACTAGGTTATCATTTATACAACTCTGTTGAGTATTGATAATGTCTTTTCAAAATGACATCTGTTCATCTCCAAGTATTTTGGTTTTATGAACATTTGAGAGTGACTTTAATTTTCTTGATCACAGGTTTTCAATATAGAACTATGTTTCTTAGTTTCAACTGCTCCTTCTAATTATATTTGATTTGAGAATGTTCAAGACTTGATTTTTGGAAGTGGGTCTCTTTGTGCATTGTTTTTACATTTTTCTAAAACAGCCAACAGTTTACAGATGTATTGGGAAGTCACCAGGTTTTACTGTGTTTCTTACTATTATCCATACTTTCTATTAAAATACCAATTTTAAAAAGTTCAAAATTCTGTCTGTGGTTTTGGAAACATTAAACTTAACTATGTCTTGTGAATCAAATATGTGTCTGTGCAGTGACAATCAAAAAGAAAAAGCAATTGAAAACTCAAGTGCAATGTTGTTATGTTTTATTATAAAGAGTATTTTAAAAGCCAGATATTGTGGTGCCAGATACATTGCTTTAATGGTTAACTTCTTGGCATCTCGTCAAAAGGTAGAATTTGTTTCTGGAAAAACTTGATAGGGGAAGAAAATGTCATAGCTTTAATTTTACTGCCTCAGACTACACAAAATTGTCTGTTTCAGTTTTACCTGCATAGCTCTGTGAACAGTCCTGTGTTCGGCACCATCCATGGAGGTTTGTGGAGGAAGTTATCCAGGAACACACGAAACAGTCATTTTCGTGTTTCCTTAGATTGATTACATAATTTCAAAACTAAAAATGACTACTGACTACCTTAACAGGAATTAAATTCAAATCTAGACTTCATTGACCTATTCTCTAAATGAGAAGTCTGAAATTCTGTGAATTCTCAGGAAAATATCTTTAGTATCTTTATTTGCAGTTTTGGTTTGAGAAAATCAAAAGACTCAGGAATTACTTTTTACGGTATACTTTCCTTTAAACACATTTATTCCTATTTTAATTAAGATATTCATAAGTTCCCAGTAGGCAGAGGGACAATCAGAACAGGGATAATAACTTTCTATCTTTAGTATCAAGAGCAATGGAACTGGTAAATTTGAAGAATTCAAATGCCTTATCTGTAAAACAGGCCAATGCCACATAGCAATAGGAATATGTCATAACAAAACTGAAAACATTCATGCCTGGCATTCAGTGGATGCCCCTCCTTTTTCTTTCCCTGAGTAGTTAGTAGTCTATTCTCTGTAAATTACTCAAATGTATTTGTCTCCCTGTGTAATTTGCCTTAATTGATCCTTCATATATCAATCTAAAAAAGGTTTTACCCAAGGAATGAGGAGAAAGAGAGGAGGCTACTAAATGTTGAGCATTTACTTTCTGTCTTTGAGATAGGCCACAGTGCCTCATTTGAATTGATGCCTCCAATTGTTTTTAGTCCATAGCTTTTCTTTGGAAGAGAGTGTAGTCAAGTGGCTAAGTGCTTTCGCTCTGGAACCATGTTGAACATGTTCAAATGCCAGGGCTTAAAAGTCTTGTGCACTTGGTAAAATGATGAGCCCTCTCTCTGAGCTTTAATTTTCCCTGGAAAACTTCAATAAACTTTAACCTATATCATCAGGTAGTTGAGAGGATCAAATAAGATTGATGCAAATAAAATGTTTATCTTAGACCCTGGCACATGGTAAGATTTGTTAAATTATTCCCCAAGTGTTAAAGGCTGAAGGCAAGGAGCTGAGGGAAAACACATTGATTAATGGCAAAGTAACACCATTTACTAACTTCATGGTAACAGGAAGATGTTGGTAACATTTAATATGGGTCCATCCTTATCTTCCCACTTCTCTTTGCAAGTCAACTGTCTCAGTTGCCAGCTCTACTAAACTCAGAGCAAAGTGGCCATTCTGAGCTGCCAGAGAGAGTGGCAAGCTACAGAATGGTAAATGCCTGTTAGCCCACTGGCTTCTTATGCTGTTAAAACTGTAGCTTAAGGACTGGGCAGATGAGCATGTGGCTTACGGTGCTCCAAGTGAGACCCTATCTGTTATACCAGTTGCTCTTCATCACAATTAAGGATGGAGAACACTGAAATGTGGAAAACGTGAGCAGTTTATATGAATTAACAAAATGTTTAAGAAGAAGAAGTGAGTCTTGCCCATGTTTTCTACAAAAGGGAAATACAATGGCTGTAATTCCTTGCTCATTATTTTAGAGGCATTGACAAAGATAACTAGCTGCACATATATTTACTGAGTATTCTTGAAAAAAGAATGTATCATTCAGAAGACTAATGCCAGTATAATAGGAAAGTGACTGTTAATGTAAAACAAATCCACAATATTTTCTTGTGTGATTCATATAACATATCACTTTCATGTGAGTGAAATGAAGATTGACAGGGAACTTGCCAGCGTCATATCCCTGGTTCAAAATGACAGGTCTATGCACAGAATAAAAGGTCTATGGCCAGAATAAAGCCTGTGTCTTTCATTTTTGTGACAATCTTTGTTCTCTAATTACATTTTAAGTTCTTTAGATATAGGCACCATGGCTTATCCTTCTCTAAGAACAACTTATTCTTCTCTGGATTCACAAAGACTTAGTCGACATCAGGATTAGAGAATCTTACTGGTCCACATGAAGCTAGAGGCTAATGACTTCAAAATCAAAGTCTTGAGGAGATAGTCAGGCAATGCACCTTAGGATGCTGTTAACCCAAAGGGACTAGATCATTGAGAGACAGAGAGAGAGAGAGAGAGAGAGAGAGAGAGAGAGAGAGAGAGGGGGTGCGGGGGGCATGGGGAGTCTAAAGCAGCGAGTGGCAAACAAATTAGTAAGAAAAAAAAAATCCCATCAAAAAGTGGGCTAAGGACATAGACAATTCCCAAAAGAAGATGTACAAATCACCAAGAAATATATGAAAAAATGCTCAACCTCACTAATGATCAGGGAAATGCAAATCAAAACCACAGTGCAATACCACCTTACTCCTGTAACAATGGCCATAATCAAAGTATCCACAAACTACAGATGTTGGCATAGATGCAGTGATCACGGAACACTTCTGCATTGCTGGTAGGAATGTAAACTAGTACAGCCGCTATGGAAAACAGTTGGAGATTCTCTAAAGAACTAAAAGTAGAACTACCATTTGATCCAGCAATCCCATTACTGGGTATCTACCCAGAGGAAAAGAAGTCATTATTCAAAAAGGATACTTGCACACACATTTACTGCAGCACAATTCACAATAGCAAAATCATGGAACCAACCCAAATACTTATAATAAACAAGTGGATAAAGGAACTCCGATATATCTATACAACTTAGCCATAAGAAGTAATGAATTAACAGCATTTGCAATGACCTGGATGAGATTAGAGACTATTATTCTAGATGAAGTAACTCACGAATGGAAATCCAATCACTGTATGTTCTTACTGATATGTGGGAACTAAGCTATGAGGACGCAAAGGCATAAGAACAATACAATGAACTTTCGGAACTTTCGGGGAAGAGCGGGAGGGGAGCCAGGGATAAAAGACAACAAATGTGGTGCAGTGTATACTCCTTGGATGATGGGTGCAACAGGATCTCACAAATCACCACTAAAGAACGTACTAATGTAATCAAATACCACCTGTACCCCAACAACTTAGGGAAAAACAACATTTAAAAAATAAATAAGTAAACTAAGCAGTGAGTGGGAAAATAATCTGAAGTAAGTAGATGAATTAAAGAGAGATAACTGTAGCAGTCTTTTTTCAGGGAAGGGGAAAGACAGGGAGTGCAGGTGGTGTTTGTAACCTGGGACAAGCAGAGAAAAGCAGTCACTAAAAGGGCCAAGACCCTGCGAGCCACCATGGTTATTTATTATGAAGTGATATTTTTTTTTGAGACGGGTCCCTGTGGGCCACCATGCCTATTTATTGTGAAGACACATTCTTTTTTTGAGATGGAGTCTCGCTCTGTCACTCAGGCTGGAGTGCAGTGGCACGATCTCGGCTCACTGCAACCTCCACCTCCCGGGTTCAAGAGATTCTTCTGCCTCAGCCTCCTCAGTAGCTGGGACTACAGGCTTCTGCCAACACGCCCAGCTAATTTTTGTATTTTTAGTAGAGATGAGGTTTCAACATGTTGGCCAGGATTTTCTCAATCTCCTGACCTCATGATCCGCCTGCCTCGGCTTCCCAAAGTGCTGGGATTACAGGTGTGAGCCACTGCACCTGGCCTGAAGACACATTCTCTTTCTTAACTTCTGTCTCCATCAAGCAGTCATGCTAAGCAATAAATGAGTCAATGAGATATTATATTTATTTTTATTAATATGGAAAAAGATGATTAAAGAATATAATTAAAGGTATAGTATGATCTATCGGAGACAGATTTGTGTGTATGCATATATGTGCATGTATGTATACTGAAAGAAGAATTAAGACAGAGTTTACACACCGAATTATTAGCAGAATTTACTGATGGGTGCTGGTAATATGGTTGTTTACTCTTTCCTTTGTGGGGTGTAACTTTTCTACAATTTTTGTTTTGTAAATGTGTTTTACTTCTGTAATAAGAAAATATATATTTATACTTGAAGAATAACTCTACAAAGTAAATACCTACTCTGTCATAGTATAACTACCATAAGAATACATTATAATGGAGTGAAAATAAGTATAGAATGATACAGTCCATCATTGGACAGTACACCAAGACATACTACACTTTGCTGATTTCTTACACAGATATATCACTGATTTCCAAGGTCCCTTATAATATTTTATCTCTTGGTTCCCCAGCACATTTCTTAGCTGTGTCTAAGTTTCTTTGCTTTTTTCTCAGCCAGTGTTTCTAAAACTAACACAGAATGAGAACATAATGACATTGGTTCTATAAAGAAACCGTTCTTTACCTGCTGAGATGCTACTGAGGCATTGTCAGCAACACATGCACTTTGAATTATATGTTTGCAAATGTAGATAGTGGTGCTGAGTCACACATACTCTGTCCCTTGATCCCCTTTTCATCAGCAGCAAACATTTGCAAGGCAGCTGGCTGGAATTATGGCTGCACGCTGCATAGGCATAACACTAGCTTTGGTCACATGTAGGAAACTAAAGAGATAAATATCATACCCTTGGCATTATTAACACTGTATTCTCCACAACTGCTAAACTGCACAGCACTATGTATATCTGAACTGGGAGCAAATTCACTGTGACATCCTAATTTTAGATTCACTGTTGTTGAGAAACACAAATCAGAATTTTTATGTGTATTGTGTGCCTAGGGGGTGGGTGGATTAGAACAGAGGTTTAGAAGAAAGAGATCTGGCTTCTAGACTTAAATAAACCATCCTTTGGATTAGTAATTTTCATTGCCTTAATCTTGGTATTAAGATTTGACTAGTTCATTGTTTTCCAAACTTATTCAATGTTTGTAAGTTCATAAAATGCTGCCTGATGTGACAGTTCCCTGTTGGTGTACATTGCTATTTAGCAAGAATGGAGCCTATGAACTATGATTTTAGCAAATACTCTGATATGATAAGAAAAACTGGATAACACTGGATGAAGTGTTGTTTGACCTCCCCACCCCAACCGTAAAAAGTCAGTAGTATAGGAGGTGGTTATCATCACATTATTGTTAACACGTTCCTGTATGAATGCCTACGGTGAGAGATTTGCCTATTGCAACAACAACAAACAAATCTAAGAGATCATTTCCTTTAAGGACACATTGTTTTGCTTTTTTTTTTTTGAGATGGAGTCTCACTCTGTCACCCAGGCTGGAGTGTAGTGGCGTGATCTCGGTTCACTGCAATCTCCGTCTCCTAGGTTTAAGCAATTCTCCTGCCTCAGCCTCCGGAGTAGCTGGGACTACAGGTACACACCACCATGCCTGGCTAATTTTTTGTATTTTTAGTAGAGATGGAGTTTCATCATATTGGCCAGGTTGGTCTTGAACTCCTCACTTTGTTATCCGCCTACCTCAGCCTCCCAAAGTGCTGGGATTATAGGCGTTAGCCACTGTGCCCTGCCTGTTTTGCTTTTATTGTATAACTGAATGGCCAAATATAGATTCACTCATATATACTGTGCATTGAAATAAACAGAGGGAACATGAGTCCTTAGAATAAAGGCCTGTGACATCAAGCATTCAGCTGTTAACCAGAGGGAAATCAGTTATACTTTTCTACCTTGTAGTCTTAACCGTAGTTACAGAATCCCTTTCCAACATTTACTATTGTAAGATGTAGAGCATGGTGAAATGTAGGAATCATGGAAATGTAGGCTTGAGATGATGCCAGCTTTGAAGATTATAAGTGTGGGCCTTATTAAAGAAATGAATCAAATAAAACAGAATAATATAGCACACACACACACACACACACACAGATACATACCTTTGATTATACTCAAATATTCACACATAGAAACATACTTATGCTCCCCAAAATAAGAACACATGCACCCCTTTTCTGAACATATGCTGTGCCAAACTTTCAACTCTAGATTGAGTTTTTCGTTGATTAAACACATGAAACTGAAACTATCCAAATAAACTCTTTTGGCAGTTATTGAAAGTCTTTTGAAGTAAACCAGAATGCCTCTACAGTCAATGTTTCCATACTGAATCAGTCCCTGTCACAGTGATATTATGTTTATTTTTTATGCTGGAATGTAGATTTCTTCTTTTATTGCACCAGGTCTGCAAAGATAAAATAAGACGTAATGAAGCAGAATTCTATGGGTATGAGGACCTCTTCTCTGGTGAATGTGTAGGCTCTAATTCTTTTTACAATCTCTTTATAATAAGATTGGCCTACTACTTCATAGCAGTAATTGCAGCCTTCTTCTATCCCTCAGAAAGAGAAACTATTTTCTTGCCTCTGTGAATCAGTAATCCTTCTTAATACTTGGTGCTTCCCTCATTCCTCTTATGTTTCCAGAGCCATGTGGTCTGTTGGAGCTTGTCATCTGTGACAGGAATTGACTGGGAGGGACCCATGTGGGAAATTCTAAAGGTACTTTTGAAGATTTCCCCAAAAGCTTGCTTGTTTTTTTTTCCAGAGGCCTTTACTGATCAGAAGGAAAAAAAAACTGATAAACCAAACTTAAAACTTCAGTACAAGTATGATAGAATTAAACATATCCAAAAGTGAATTCATGATTTTCTGCATTCCCCATAAAACCACTTACTTCCTCTAAAAGTACCTGTTTTCGATAAGGACATCAAGCTAAGTGTTGAAGCCATAAACCAGAGTCACCCTTAGGTCCTTCTCTGCAAATCCAGTTATTTATCACACTCTGGCTATTCCAAATCCAAAATACCTCTTATTTCTCATCTGTCTGTTCATTCCCCACTCGTGAAGCCTCAAAGTAGGATCTCATTTAATCTAGTCTGTTCATCTCCCTGCCATTAGCCTTTGATTACCTAAAGTCCCGATTCCACTGCCAACAGCCCTGTTTCTAAAGTAGGAATTTGATTTTGTCTTTAATCTTTTTTTTTTTTTTTTTTTTTTAGACAGAGTCTCGTTCTGTCACCAGGCACCAGGCTGGAGTACAGTGGCACGATCTCGGCCTCCTGGGTTCAAGCAATTCTCCTGCGTCAGCCTCATGAGTAGCTGGGACTACAGGCACGTACCACCATGCCCAGCTAATTTTTGTATTTTAGTAGAGTCGGGGTTTCAGTATGTTGGCCAGGATGATCTCAATTTCTTGAACTCGTAATCCACCCACCTCAGTCTCCCAAAGTGCTGGGATTACAGGTGTGAGCTACCACCCCTGGCCCTATAAATTCTTGAATAAGATGAAAAACAAATGCTTTTTTCTTATGATTGTTAGTTCCTTCATAACTCAGCCTCAGTCTAACCTCTCAGACCCATATGATATTATTTCCTTAGCCTTTATTGACTTTCTCTTTTAGCCACACTTTCTTACCATTCTCTATTCATGCCTCCTTGTTATTTTTCTCTCTTTGCATGGAGTATCTCCCAAGAGATGGAATTCCATTACTTCTCACACCACAACACTCCTGCTTTAGTCTAAAAAACTCCGGTTCAACCTTTAATCTTCTCATGTCACATTCCTTATGAGGCATTCTCAATTTCCTCACAGAGCACTGCATTCCTATCTATTAGTAATGTGAAAAACATATTATGGATGGTGCAGTGGGTTGAATGGTGGCCTCCCTAAAAGGTACCTCACACCATAACCCCCTGCACCTCTAAATGTGACCTTATTTGGGAAAAGGCTCTTTGCAGATATAATTAAGAATCTTAGGATGAGCTCATCCTGGATTATATGTGCGGGCTTTAAATCCAATACAAGTGTCCTGATAAGAGACACACAGAGCAGAGCCACACAGGGAAAACAGGAGACCATGTAAAGATGGAGGCAGAGATTGGATTGACCAAAAATCAGGAAACTCTGGAGCCACATGGAAGAGGCAAGGCAGGATTGTCCCATTAGAGCCTTTGGGAATAGTAAGCCCTGTAGACACCTTGACTTCAGACTGCTGGCCTAGAAGCCATGAAAGGTTAAACTTTCATTACTTAAATTCAACAAGTTTGTGAGAAGTTGTTATGGCAGCCCTAGGAAACTAATGTAGGTAGTGCTTTATACATTTGCTCCTAAATACATTGTAAAATCCTGGAGGGCAGATGTAACAGATTATTTTTAAATTAATAGACTTTATCTCTTGAGAAGTTTTAGCTTTACAGAAAAATTGAGCTCCAAGTACAGAGCATTCTCATATACCCATTCCCGTACAGTTTCCTTATTAGTAATAGCTAGCATTAGTGATGTACAGTTGTTACAATTAATGAGCCAACAGTGGTACATTATTATTAACTGAAGTCCATAGTTTAAAGTTCACTCTTTGTGTTGTATAGTCTGTGGATCAAGGCAAATGTATAATGGCATGGATCCACCATTATAGTATCATACAGAATAGTTTCACTGCCCTAAAAATCCAATGTTCCATCTATTTATTCTTCCCTTCTCACAAACCCTGGCCACTGTGATCTTTCTACTGTCTCTACCTGCCTTTTCCAGAATGCCACACAGTTGGAATCATACAGTATGTAGCATGTTCAGATTGACTTCTGTTACCTTATCAGCATTTAAGTTTTCTTCATGTCCCATGTTGATTTGATAGCTCATTTTTAAAATCACTGAATAATCTTCCATTTTATGAGTATAGGAGGCCATAGATTTTTATTTCACCTTTGTAGCCTTACCACATTGCTCAGAGTATTACATACATGTTCATTAACAGATACACAAGGAGATACATGATACATGGATGAATGATTGAATAAACCATGAATGGGTTTTAATGACTTATTGAATATAAAGTGAAAGCATGAAATCCTAAAAATCCTATAAAATAACTAAAGTGACTGTATCATTATTTTATAAAATGAGTTTTTTAACTATGGAAAAATTCATACATACACAAATATAGACAATATAATAAAACAAACCCCCTTATCTCTGTTACTTGGCTTCAACAATTATCACCTCAGGAATAATCGTTTTCCTTGTCCCATAAGACCTTTCAAAATTATTTTGAATTAAAGCAATAACTATAATCCAAATCATTAGAAAATTCTTGTACCAGGACAGTCTTCCGTGTAGCCTACCCTGACTTCTAGGAATGCCAGTGGGTTCAGAGATGCTGTTATTTATACCACATTAAAATATTAATTAAATATATAAAAATAGGCGTGTTTCATAACACTATAAAAATATGCACACTAGGTTTCTAGTGGGGATTCTTTTTAACATCTGCAAGATAAATTTAGTGGCACCACTAAGAATGCCTGAGATTATAAAAAAAAAAAAAGGCAGAGAAGAAATGAATCACTGGCATAGTAATGACTAAGAAAGTAAGGAATTATTTTTCTATTAGTCAAACATCAAAGTGTGTAGCAAAAAAAAAAAAAATCAAAAAACTTCAAAACAACAAAACCAAAACAACATTGCTACAGGCAGGAAAAAAACATCAACCAAGTGATACAGGTTATTTCAAGGGGATTTCAGCTCGTTTCCACATTCAACAGCAAGGTGGTGGAAACTCAGGTTTCAATGATTTACTTTACCAATGATGGTAAATGTGTTAAAAATTTTTATTATAAACAATGGGGAAGAGAAGAATGAAAAAGCAGGAGACAAAAGTGAGAGATGCTGGGAGGCACTGAGTGGAGCCTCCTGGGGAACTAAGATGCTGTTTTTGAGCAATCTGTGCTTTCTGAAAACCAAAAGTTCAGATTTTTTATATTGTTCTTTTAAATTGCATTTCTCATAGACTAATAAATATATTGATTAATAAGAAATCAAACTATGTAATGCCAGCTTAAGCAAAGTAAGTTTCAGTTGCAGGGTTTCGTGCATTGCAAACCATTTGAAATTGTAAATAAAACCTTCATGTTTTTCTTTCCTGTCCAATATTTTAGGGACATTTTGAAGGGAACGTTTTTCATTATTCAAAAAGGAAGTGATTAATCTGCCTCTGTCCATTGCCAGCCAGATGGTAACCTGAATTTGCAGTTTATTTAAGGATTGTCAAAAGTTGGTGAAGGGAAATCCTTCCTATTTGTGATGTGCCAGTAATTTGAAAATAAATGAAATTATTTAATGTGAGGTTACATGACAGATATGTTTCCTATATCTTCTCTGAGGTCACCATGAATAAACTGCACCCAAAATCATATTATATGCTGACAGCTTTATGAGACCATTCAAATACTTTCTTTTGCAACTTTCTTACAGTAAATAATTTATACCAAATTTTTAATAGTAATATATTAACTTTTTATAGTAATATATATGGAGATATATGGAGAGATGTGTAATATTATAATAATTACATAATATTTTATATATATGGAGGCAGAATGGGATACAGAGAAACGACTTAGGCAATGTAAAGATATGATTTGGATTACAGTCATTGCTCCCTTTTCTTGTGTTATTATAATTTGACACCCACCCCATACCAACTTCCTAGTCATCTATTCAGTTTTTATTTATTTATTCAATAAATATCTGTCGACCACTACTTTTTGCCATGCACGGAGTGAAACATTATTAATATTAGTTGAATACACTGGTAATACATTCAAGTAGTTCACACATGCTGAGGCCCATCTTTGTTCATAGTGTGTTTATAGACAAGAAAAACAGGAATAACAATGTCCTTCCATGACAATAGCATAATTGGAAAAAAAACGTAAAAGTATAAAAGAGTTTTGGAAAGAAAAGAAGGTTCTGAAACATTTTAGATTGGGAGCAAATATTCGGATTTGAACACCAGGCTTTCTAGGTTTTGACAAAATTCAAAATCATTTTACATAATAAAACCCTCAACAAAGTAGGTAGAGAAGGACTTTACCTCACTATAAAAAAGGTCATATATCAAATTATATATATATATATATATGTAGACACACACAGATATATATAGATACACACACACACACACACACACACACACACACACACAAACACCCCACAGCTGACATCACACTCAATGGTGAAAAACTGAAAGATTTTCCTATAAGATGAGAAACAAGACATGAATGCCCCATTCTCACCATTCAAAGTACTGGAAGTCATCTACATAACAATTAGGCAAAAAAGAAAAAAAGGACTTCCAAATTGAAAAGGAAAAAGCAAAGTTATCTCTGTTTGCAGATGACATGACCTTATAAGTTAAAAATGTCAAAGACTCTACCAAAAAAAACCTTTTAGAATTAAGAAATGCAGCAAAGTTGTTGACTCAAAATCAACATACAAATATCAGTTGCATTTCTGCATACTATCAAAGAACTGTTCAAAAAAGAGATTAAGAAAGCAATCCTATTTACAATATCCTCAAAAAGAATACAAATTTAGGAACAAACTTAACAAAGGAAGTAAAAGTACTTGTACACTTGAAACTAGAAAACATTGATGAAAGAAATTAAGACACAAATAGATGGAAAGACATCCCATGTTCATGAATTGGAAGAATTAATATTGTTTAAGTGCTGATATCATCTAAAGCAATTCACACATTTAAAGTAATCTCCATCAAAATCCCCCTGGCATTTTTTACAGAAAAAGAAAAAACAATCCTAAAATCCATATAAAACTGCAAAAGACTCCAAATAGCCAAAGCTATCTTGAAAAAGAACAAAGCTGAGGGCATCACATGTCCTAATTTTAAAATATTTTACAAAGCTACAGTAATCAAAGTAGTGTGGTGCTGGCATAAGGAAATACATATAGACCAAAGAAATAGAATAAAGAGTTTGAAAATAAAAACACAATATGGCCAACTGATCTTCAACAAGGGTACCAAGAATACACAATGAGAAAAAGATAGTCTCTTCAACAACAAATATTGTTGGGCATAGTGATGGAGCAAGATAGCAGAATAGAAATCACTCATTGTCCTTTCTGCAGGGACACCAATTTAACAACTTTCTATACCAAAAAAGCACCTTCATAAAAAACAAAAAACAGATGAGCACTCACATTACCTGGTTTTAACTTCATATCACTGAGAGTCACTAAAAATGTAGGAAAGGCAGTCTTGAATTAGAAATACCACCCCTCCTCTATCCCCCAGCAGTAGTGGCATGGTGTGGAAAGGGAATCTGAGTGCTTGGAAAAGGGAGAGCACAGCAATTGTAAGACTTGCATTCAATTCAGAACTTCCCTGTTAAGAGCAGAAAGCAAAATCAAAATGAACTCAGCTGATACCCACCCATGGATGAAGCATTTAAACCAGCCCTTCTTAAGTACCTGCAAACCTCACCACCATGGGCTAAAGGGCACTGTGGCCTTAAATGAGCTTGAAGGATGGTAGAGGCCACAGGCCTGCAACTCCTAGGCAAGTCCTAGTACTGAACTGGGCTCAGAGCCAGGGAATGGAGGGGTTACACCACCTACTAAGACAAAGGTGCTGGCATCACACTTTCCCCTAGCCCAGCCTGCAAAGCTATGGCTTCAAAAAGGAACCTTCATTCACTTAAGGATAGGAGAGGGAAGAGTGAAAAGGACTCTGTTCTGCATCTTGAGTATCATCTCTGCTACAGAAGGATATGACACCAGTCAGAGTCCCGAGGTCTCCTTTCTAGGCCCTAGCTTCAATATGACATTTCTAGACATACCTGGGGCAAAAAAGGAACCCCCTGCCTAAAAGAGAAGGATCCAGTCCTGGCATGATTCATCACCTGCTACCTGATGAGCCCTTAAACCCTGAATAACAAGCAGCAATATCCAGGTAGTGTGCCATGGGCTCTTGGTTGAGACTCTGAGACTTGCTGGCTTCAGATGCGGCTCAGCATATTCCAATTTGTGATGGATAGTGGGAAAGATTCATTTTGCTTGAGAAAAGCAGAGATAAAAGTAAAGGGGAATTTATTTTGCACCTTAGGTACTAGCTTGACCACAGTGGGGTACAGCATCAAGTGGGCCTTTGGGGTCCCCAATTCTAGCCCTTGACTCTTGGATGACATTTCTGGACCCACCCTGGGCCATAAAGGAGCCAACTGCCTTGAAGGGTGAGTCCAAGACCAGAAAGCATTTACCACAAGCTGACTGTAAAGCCCATGGGGCATAAGGGAACGTCAGCAGGGGCCTCCTTATGGGTCTATTGTGGTGGTGGCCACAGGGTGAGGCTCCTCTGCCTTTGGAGAGGGGGAAGGAAAAGTGGAAAGGACTGCATTTAGTGGTTTGAATGCCAGGTCAGCAGCAGTACAAGAGAACACCAGGTAGACTTCTAAGGTTTTTGACTCTAGACTCCTGGATGGCACCTGTGGATCCACCAGGGCTTGGAGGAACTCACAGCTCTGAGGAAAAGAACACAGATTTGGCTGGATTTTCCACCTGGTGATTATAAAACCCCAGGGCCATAAGTGAACATAGAGAGTAGCCAGGGAGTGGTTAGATCAGACCATGGGAAAGACCCAGCACTGTGCTGGCTTCAGGTCTGACCCAACACAATCATAGAGTGGTGGTGGCCATAGAGGGTGCTTGCGTCATTCCACTCCCATCTCTATGTGACTCTGAAAAGAGAAAGAGAGAGAGAGAGAGAGAACAAGACCTGCTTAGCTGGGGAAAAGTAAGTAAGGGAAGAGAACAAGAGTCCCTGAATGGTAACCCAGAGAATTCTTCCAGATCTTGCCCAAGATCATCAAGGTGGTACCTCTGCAAGTCTGCAAGAACTAGAACCACAGCATTAATAGGCTTGGGGTACCCCCAGTGCTAGATCACAACACCCGAATCCTTTCAGTTATCTGGAGAGCCTTCCCAAAAAGTCAGGTACAAACAAGTTCAGACTGCAAAGACTACAATAAGTATCTAGTTCTTCAAGGCCCAAGCACAGACAAATATCCACAAGTATCAAGTTCATCCAGGAAAATACAACCTCACCAAATGTAATAAATAATGGACCAGGAACTAATCTCAGAGAAACAAGGATATATATTCTTTCAGATAGTGAACTCTAACTAAGTGCTTTGAGGAACCTCAAAGAAATTCTAAATAACACAGAGAAGGAATTCAAAATTCTCTTAGATAAATTTAATAGAGAAATTGAAATAATTAAAATGAATCAAGCAGAAATTCTGGAGCTGAAAAATGCAACTGATATACTGAAAAATCCATCAGTCTTATTAGCAGAATAAATCAAGCAGAAGAAAGAATTAGTGAGCTTGAAGACAAGCTATTTGAAAACATACAGAGGAGACAAAAGGAAAAGAATAAAAAACAAGGAAGCACATCTACAGGATCTAAAAAAATAGTCTCCAAAGGACACATCTAAGAGTTACTGGCTTTGAAGAGGAGGTAGAGGGCAAGATGGAGGTAGAACTTTTTTTAAAAGGGATCCCAATCCTAGAAAAAGATCTCAATATCCATGTATAAGAAGGTTATAAATTATTGTTACTTCTCCACTCCTGCTGCTTCACTTGAATAGCCTTAAAAAATAAAAAAAAAAAAGAAGGTTATGAAATACCCAGCAGATTTAACCCAAAGACGATAAAATCAAAACAACTAATAATCAAACTCCAAAAGGTTAAGTATAAAGAAAGTTTCCTAAAAGTATCAAGAAAAATACAAATAACATTCAAAAGAACTCCAATATGTCTGGCAGCACACTTTTCAGTGGAAACGTTATAGGCCGGGAGATAGTGGCTTGACATGTCAAAGTGTTGAAGGCAAAAAAAAAACAAAAACAAAAAACAACTTTTACCATAGAACAGGTATATCTGTCAAAAATACCCTTCACACATGAAAGAAAAATAAAGACTTTTCCAGATGAACAAAAGCTGAGAGATTTCGAAACCAGACGTGTCCTACAATAAATGTTATATGTCCTACAATAAATGTTATAGTACCTCAACAGGAAAGTAAAGGACAGGAAAAAAAAAAACAAAAAAAAACCATAATATTATAACATTGTAACTACCATTTGTAAACTACTTTTATCTTAAGTATAAAAATTAAATGATTAACCCATTAAAAACAAGCAATAACTATAACTTTTCAAGACATAGGCAATAAGATATAAACAGAAAAACAAAAACTTTAAAAATAAAGGTAAAAAGTTGAGGTGTAGAGTTTTTATTAGTGTGTGTGTTTATGCAAACACTGTTAAGTTGTTAACAACTTAAAACAATGGGTTATAAGATAGTATTTGCAAGCCTCATGGTAATCTCAAATCAAAAAACATACGACAAATTTACAGTAAATAAAAGGAAGAGACTAAATCATATTACCAGAGAAAATCACCTTCACTAAAGGAACACAGGAAGGAAACAAAGAAGGAAAAGACCACCAAACAACCAGAAAATGTACAACAAAATCACAGGAGTAAGTCCTTACCTGTCAATAATAACATTAAATGTAGACGGACTAAACTCTCCAATCAAAAGACATAGAGTGACTGAATGGATTAAAAAAAAACAAGACCCAATGATCTGTTGCCTAAAATACACGAATCAATCAATGTGATATATCATATCAACAGAATGAAGTACAAAAACCTTCTGATCATTTTAATTCATGATGAAAAAGCATTTGATAAAATTCACCATCCTTTCAAAACAAAAATCCTAAAAAAAATTGGGTTTAGAATGAACTTAACACAATAAAAGTCACCTACAAAAACCCACATCTAGTATCATACTGAATGGAGAAAAAGTATTTTAGAAACACTAAGATTGGAAACACAACAAGGGTGCCCACTTTAACCACTGTTATTCAACACAGCACTGGAAGTCCTAGTTAGAGCAATCAGACAAGAGAAAGACATAGGACACGTAAATTGGAAAGGAAGAAGTAAAATTATTATTTGCAGATGACAGGATCTTATATTTGGAAAAACCTAAAGATTCCACAGAAAACATCCTAATAGAACTGAGAAACAATTTCGATAAAGTTACTGAACACAAAATCAACATACAAAAATCAGTAGCATTTTTATATGCCTACAACAAACAATCTGAAAAATAAATCAAGAAAGTAATCCCATTTATAAAAGCTACAAATAGAATAAAAGACCTAGGAATTAACCAAAGCAGTGGAAGATCTCTACAATAAAAACCATAAAATATTGATGCAAGAAATTGAAGAGAACACCAAAAAATGGAAAGATATTCCCTGTTCATGGTTTGGAAAATTAATAAAAAACAATGAAGCATATTTACAGAATCTTAAAAAATAGTCTCCAAAGGACAATTCTAGGAGTTATTGGCTTTGAAAAATAACTCCTAGAAATTATTTGGTTTGGAAAAATCAATATTGTTAAAATTTCAGTAATACTCAAAGCAAATCTACAGATTTAACGCAATACCTATCAAAATACCAATTACACTCTTCACAGAAATAGAAAAAAGTTCTAAAATTTAAATAAAACCACAAAACACTTGAATAGCCAAAGTCATCTGAGCAAAAAGAAGAAAACTGGAAGAATCACATTACCTGACTTCAAACTATACTACAGAGCTAAAGCAATCAAAATGGCATGGTACTGGCATAAAAACAGACACATGGTCCAGTGGAACAGAATAGAAAGCCCAGAAATAAATCCATACAACTACAGCGAACTTGTGTTAGACAAAGATGCCAAGAACATAAATTGGGGAAATAACAGTCTTTTCAATAAATGGTGGTGGGAAAACTGGATATCCATATGCAGAAGAATGAAACTAGACCCCTATCTCTTGCTAAATATAAAACTATCAAGGATATGGATTAAAGGATTTATTGAATTAAAGACTTTTTCATTGGATTAAAGACTTAAATAGATTAAAGTCTTAAACCTAAGACCTCAAACTATAAAACTCCTACAAGAAAACACTAGAGAAACTCTCCAGGACAGTGGAATGAGAAAAGACTTACTGAGCAATACCCAAAGGCACAGGCAACCAAAGCAAAAAAAATGGATACATGAGGTCACACCAAGTTAAAAGCTCCTCCACAGAAAATGAAATAATCAACAAAGTGAAAAGACAACCCACAGAATGGGAGAAAATATTTGCAAACTACCTGACAAGGAACTAATAATCAAAATATGTAAAGAGCTCAAACAAATATATTTGTCCATAAATAATCTACTATCAAGTCTCTGTAATCAATAACAGGGCTCACAGATTGTATTCTGGTTGCCTTCCAAGTCCAAGTCATTTTCAATTTTGCTCCCAGAAAAATATTTTTTTTAAATAGGAGTTGATAATGTTACTGTGACTTTTTTAACTTTTTAACTCAGGATTCTTCAAAGGCTTATTATTATGTTACATTAAAATTCATAATCCCTAACAGGAACTAAAAGGTACTACCTGATCTCGCTCTTCGTATCTCTCCAAAGATATCTTGAGCCTCTCTTTCCTTTGTTCAGTCCACTTCACAGTGTACATCTTTTGAAGACATACTCATTTCTAAATTCAGAACCTTCAAACATGGTCTTCCTTCTGCCTGAAATGCTATTCTCCAACTCTTTTCTTTTCTATTGCCTTTTCATGGCTTAATCTGTCTATTTCATCCACAAAATAAAAAGCCCCCTCTTCAGTCCTCTCATAACAGATACTTCCTCCTCTATCCTCATCCTTTTTCAGTTGTAATATAAAATGCTAGAAATATTGACTACTGACTACCCACAGTTTCATTTTTCACTGGAAATGGTCATTTGCCAGAGGCTATATCATCTCTGACATAGGGACAAAAATGCCTGGCACTATTCATAATAGCAAAGTCATGGAATCAAGTTAAGTGTCCATGAATGTTTGACTGGACAAAGAAACTGTGGTACATATACACCATGAAATACTATGTAGCCATCAAAAGAATGAAATCATATCCATTGTAGCAGCATGGACATAGCTGGAGGCCATTATCCTAAGTGAAGCGTTTCCTAACTCAGAAACAAAACCAAATACCGAAAAGTTCTCAGTTATGACTGACAGCTAAATAATGGGTACCCAAGGTCATAAAGATGAAAATTAAAGACACCAGAGACCCCAAAGGAAGGAGGAGGCTGGGGGTAAGGGAAAGGGTAGAAAAAGAAGATTTTCTTTCAGTGTCTCTATCAGATCTTACATTTAAATTGTTAATCCAGCTTGAGTTAATTTGTATATATGGTAAAAGATAGGGGTCTCATGTCCTTTTCAGTTAAGGTTATCAAAGAGTTGTTACATTTACTATTTCTGCTTCTTTTCTTCCCAGTTCTCTCCTCAGTCAGCTTCAACCAGCTTTGTTGAATCCATTATTCTAATAAAATTATCCACACCTAGATTGCCAATCTAATTGTTAATAAATTCAACAGAATGTTTTCAAACATCAGATTACAAAGCCTGTCTTAAGATTGTATAACAGTTGTCCTGTCTCCTGAAACGACCTCTTTCTTGGCTTTTAGACACCTGCTAGCTTTGTATTCCTCCCATCATTGCTCAAAATTGTTCTCAGGCAACTTTGTCAACAGTGTTCTGCAACTTCCAAAATTGTTGGAGTTTTTCTCAAGTTCTTGGCTCTCTTTTTTCAAAGTTTTATAATGATCAGAAGGTAATACCATTCAAGTTTTTGGTCTCGTTTACTCCATCCATAACTCTCACGCAAATCTCTATTTTGAGTGTCAGATTCTGCTCCACCCCTTTCTCTACTCAGTGTAACCCCACATTTCTAACCACAAGTTCATTATTTTCCTCCCTCCTCTCCACAGTTCCATTCATCCAGCAACACAAACCAAGAACTTGAGAATAATATTTGACTTTTTCTCATCTCTTTTGTCTCCAATTCACCACACAACTGAGATAAAACTTTCTAAAATTGAACCCAATTATTTCAGTCCCTTACTTAAATCCCCTCGATGATCTCTATTGTTCTCAAGATAAAGCCCTACTTTGTTTGCAAAGCTCACTAAAACTTTCATGAACGAAAATCTCTCCTTAGAAATATTCTATTTTAGTTATCATTCTCTATCTTGTCTAGAAAGGCAGTATAATTCAGAAGAGTGAAGCTGCCTAAATTTGAATGGTTTGCTATCCATGTGTTTATTTATATGGCGCTAGAGACTGAATTTGCCCAGGTCTCATTTTCCCTTAATTTTAAAATATGATAGTATTCATTCTGGTACGTGTGAGAATTGACATCAGACCTGTAAAATCCTGTGATGATTCCTGGCAACTAGAAACCACTCAACAAATTTTGGCTGTATTCATTATTATTAATAGTATTTCGTTTTAGACATTAGATTTCTCCAGGGCAGGTGCTATGCTAGGCATACAGTAGATATTAACTAAATAATTGTTACATGGATATAAAATAGTAGAGCTCTATTTTATAAAGCACGATTATACTACCTAATATTTCATTTCTTTAAACTCTAAAATAATTGTGTAAACTAAACACACGTGAAAGAATTGAGATAAGTATAAACCGGGAGATTATAGAATTAACACGTTCTAATACATATAAAATGAGAAGGGTGGCTCATGCCTGGAATCTCAACACTTTGGGAGGCTGAGGCGGGTGGATCACCTGAGGTCTGGAGTTTCAGATCAGCTAACATGGTGAAACCCCATCTCTACTAAAAATTCAGAAACTTAGCTGGGCGTAGTGATGCATGCCTATAATCCCAGCTACTTGGGAGGCTGCGGTAGGAGAATTTCTTGAACCCAGGAGGCAGAGGTTGCATGCAGTGAGCTGAGACTGTGCCACTGCACTCCAGACTGGGCAAAAAGAGCAAAACTTCGACTCAAAAAAAAAATTAAAAAAAAAAAAAAACAAGAGACAGTAACAGTAAGACCAATCCAGGAGACGCAATCACTTCACATGTAGAGGCTTAAGAAACAAATATTTTTTGAAATACCTAAAAAACTAAAGTTTTCTATTGTGCCTATGCCATTGGAGAAAGCAAACTTTGTAAAATAAAGCTTAACCAAAGGATGTCTTTCAAACTTTCTTATTCAAACCTTCTGGCAGAGATTGAAAACTCAACCACTTTACTTATCAAAGACTACAATCAATATACCAAAGCTTAAGAAAGATAGGAATGAATAAGCTGCTCCACAGACTCTGAATGTAATTAGAGTCTGATAGAGTCAGAGCCAGCCACACCATATGGTTGCTGAAAAATTCACTCAGCAATAAGAGCCCTAAAATTGCAATACATTTCTAAAGACATAAACCCCCTACCTGTTAAGGATCAAATATAACCAGGGACAGAGAATTTGCCAGGAAGGAAAGTAAAGCAAGATTAGAAATCTTCAAAAACACCATTCCAGAGTTTGTACTATACACAACTGCAAAGCAGACAGAGAGATTTGTGAATTGCCTTTAGACAATACTGGCTCAGTACTTACCCACTACTGACACATGCCCATCCAATGGCCATTTCCTTAGTGTGTGTCCTGATTCAATGAATTTTCTTCCTTCCACAAACTTTTCAGAATTAAAACCACATTTTGGTATAAAAGCATATATATTTCTAAATCAAAATAAGTACAACTCTGAGTCACTGGTGAGAAATTCTATCTCTTATATTGCAAAGTCCTAGGTCTCAGGGATTGTACATAATTCAGAACATTTGAAAATGGCCTTTTTAAAAATTTCTTTCCCATTATTCATGGATCAAGTGGGAATGGTCTTCTGAGGGTAGGAGTCACCACTTGTCTCTCACCAGGCTTGAGAGAGGAAATTTTGCCCTGACTGGCAGCCTCAGTGTGCTGGATCTAGCCTTTCTAGGATCACCCTAAAATTATTACCCTGCAAAGTTCTACTTCCTTAGAGGTTTGCAAAGAAGCTGGATGTGAGTCTTCCAAAATAGCATAAATCATGGATTGTAACTAATCAAAACATGACTTTATTTTTGTTTCCCACAGGCCTTTTAGATTTTCTTCAATGGATAATTCTTCTTCATTCTTGGGCGAAAACTTAGGCCCTGTGATTTTCTGCATATTCTTATGGATTGGTTGCTGTAAGTCACAATCATTGTCTTATTTCAATAATGAGCATATCCAGAACATATTTTAATTAGAATTTTGAACTTGTTTAAACATAATCTCTCTTCTAGTTTAGATCAGCTTTATTCAGGAGCCTGCAAAAGGCATCAGGAAAGTGGGAATCAGATATTTTAAGTCAGCTGTCCTCACTGCTCTTGGCACATGATGATTAAACTTGACTCTCGTGAGGCACTTGCACAGGCTCTTCAGAGATGCTCACTTCTAGAAACTTCTATTCTGAAGTCCCATGACCATCTGCTGTTCTAAGCAGATATTTTGAATTTTTCTTTCAGAATCTAGTGATAAATCCTAACTAGCGTCTCTCTAATGGGATTTTTGCAGGCCCCTGGTCACCCTCTTTGGCATGATCTTAGATAAACTCATGTTGGTTCTCTATTCCACATGACTCACCAGTGACCTGCCAAACACATTTTCACAACCTTTGCTCTGACAAACTCTAGGAGTGCAGGTTGTTTGCAATGCTGCAATGCTCTCTGGGCTCTGTCACTAGGCAATTGGCTTGCCCATCTTCTGCCCACTAGTGCTGTCAATGTAACCCCCAACTGAACAGACACACGTGGCATTCCCAGTTATCTGGTCAAAGCCTTCCTTACCAGGCTTAAGGAAGTGCCACAGACCCAGGGATATTGTTTGGAGGGTGTCAAATTGGTCACAGAGCTCATGATACCATCTTCCCCAAAGACACTATCCTTAGAAATCTGTTCTCTCCACATTTCAACCTTTTCTGTATTCTTCATCTGCTGAGATTTCTTGGAGTGGTGAGGATGGAACTCAAGATATTTTATATAAATATATACTTCATATAAAGATGTGTCTCATATACACTCTAGTATCCCAGTCTCTCTTATGGGAGCATAAATGAAAAGGAGCAACATGAGTCTCATTCTAACACTGTCATAGCAGCCTCACCTGCCAACACCACAGCATTTCTGGTTTGGGGCAGGCTCCCAGACTTTCCTATAATATTGCTACTTCTTTCCCTTTTTTTGATCTTTAGAAAAACACACACAATTTCCCCTCAGTTTAAATTGGCTTTTAAATCCTCCATTCTTGGATTGGAGTGGATAAACAAGATGCTCAGACCAATTTCAGTTTTTTCTTATGAATAGACCCCACTGTATAAATGAACTGCAAAGGTTTCTCATGATCTACAGAGATCAGTTACTGCTGGAAAATTATATATATTTTATATATCGATATACATTATACATAATATACCCATAGTAAAAAATACGCGTCTACACACACACACACACACACACACACACACACACACACATGGTTTGAAATTTTACTATTCAAATATTTAATGCATTTGAAAACTCTAACAGCATTTGTGATGAATGATAAATCTTTAATTGCTACTGAAACATTCCTTAGACATGCCAAGTACATTCAAAGAAACTTTCAAAACTTTCACTGAGGGTGAAAATATCAAAATCAATAATCTTAATAAACAACTTGTTGGTATTCCCAGAGATACTCAGACAGATGAGAGAGAAAATTGTTCATCTCTAGGTTTTTCCCTCTCTTATTTCTTTTGATATCAAGTGAGTGTATCTGTCTTATTTGTGTGCAGAAGTATACATAATGCAATGAAGAATCACAAAAGAGGAGCCTCCTCACAACTGGTGAGCCAGCTTTTTATAATTAACAGACGAAAAAGATAAGGATCATACTGAAACACTTGTCTGAGGTCCCAGAGGTAAAGCTTAATATGTGCCTCTTAACAGGTGTTTGACACTGAACCAAGTATTGGAACAGAGGAGGATATAATGAATGATTCTCTTACTTCACACTTTAGAAAAATAATACAAATTTGAAAACTGGGAAGCATCAAAAAGGTCAAGTGGAAAATAACTCTGCTACAGATGAAAGTATTGTTTTGCTGTCTTACGCAAAAAATGATTATAGTATTTAAAAGAAAATAAATATTTCAACTGCCAAATGACTAACAATGCCACCTATCTCCCTCCAAATATGATGAACCTTGAATATTTGTCTAGGTCGATTCAAAATTATTTTCTCATTCCTCATTGTCTTAGATTATGATAAAATTTCTGTGTATATACATGGATGTGCACACACACAAACACACACATACACACCTACACATATGGAGAGAGAGAGTTCATTCAGCTGATGAATCTAGAGTGCTAACATAGGACAAAGAGTGGTTCACTGTAAATGCTGCAGGACATATGGTATTTTCTGACCAGAGATAACATAAATAAGAAGGTGATAATGTCCCTATATTTACAATAATTAAAACGTGTGAGGGGCATGCTTAGTGACACGTTTTAAAGTGTACTTTAAACATACCAGATAAACAATAACTCATTAAAGTTGTGGAACAAACATGACACCAATTCTTATGTTTCAAATGACAGGAAGAACTGGGAATGTTTTTGTTGGAGAACACAGAATTCAGTTAAACAGGTACACTGAAAAACGGGAGAATTATCTTCACGCGTTTAAAACAGCTATATGGAACAGGAAATCAATGTTTTTCTAGGTGCAGAAAGGAATGAGAAAAAGGTAGAGGGAGATCATATCTGGATCATAGATAAAATGGGATATCTCAGAAGGAAGTGAGTTCTCTGCAATGTAAGGTGGTCAGACAGGTGATCTCATTCATAAACCCTGTTCCATCACTTAATACCACATTAAACTCACATGGGACATATTCAAACGGGATAAAGAGGTATAGAGATACCAGTTGACTCCCTACCCCAAGTAGGGCCCCATATTGACTCCTACTGTTGGGCCTTGGGCAGAACAGAGCACATCATTCAGAGTTGCAAAATACGTTTGTGTTTTAGCCCTTTTAGAATTGTCAGCTTCCTCTAACAAGCTCTAAATCTACTCTTTAAAATCCTGTATTTTGTTGTTCAATTAATTTATACCCTCCATTTTTTTGTTTTCAACCATGAAACTATTCTTTATGGATTTCATAACTTAAAAATTCATATGCTGCATTGACAGCCCCCAAAAAAGAAAACCACTTTCCTTTTTCGACATCTGTACTATTGTGATTTATGACGTCTTTTTATTTGGTTCTCTGTCTTACATTTTTTAAGTAGTAGGTGGAGGGATAGGGATCCATTCTTTGAACTGAATCATATATAAATATCTGAGCTGAAGTACAATAATGGGTCTGTCGTGCATCACACAGCAGAACCAGAAAGATAAATAATGTAGGCACATAAAAATACCTTATTATGCTTATTATAAACACCTTTGATTTTCCCTAAACACAGCCAAGTACACAGTATTTATACTACCCTGGTGTTTTGCATAAAAAACATGAAACATATAAACTTGTATGTGTGATTGTTTTCAGTAATCTCTAATCATTAAATGGAGTTTAGTGATAGTTCATCTTTAAACTTAAACCATTTTTCTGTACATATGGAGCTATAACATTTTTTTCCACATGGTGTCATATTTATTTCCACAAAGTAAAAGTGATGACAGAAACTTTTTTTTTAAAAAAAGGGGTTCCAAAAAATATGTATTAAAACAACAGTAGATTTCCCATTAACCAAAGAATTCAGTACCTCATTTTTCAGCCAGTTGAAGGAGTGCTGAGAATGTACTGGCTTTGGAAAAGATACCTCTTTCCAGCCAAAAGTCTTCAGAGAAGTTCAATAAGAATAATTTCCATTCAGGAATTCCATCTTTCATATGCCAGGTGTCAGGACTGTCAAACTTTTTGACTGTTTAGTCTTATCAAACCTAATAAAACAATTGTACATAACCACAAGGAAACATTTTGCTGCTCTTTTCCTCACAGTATCACTTTTAAGTTCAACTAGGTTTACAAAAAACCAGTTTTGCATTTTTGAACATCTTGTTCACATTTCTAAGGAAGATTTTTCTTGAAAGCACGTCAATATAACGAGTTATTAAAATATACACATAAAACAAGAGGGATATTCAAGTGGTTATACGCTGAATGTAAACCCTGAGACATGAAGTCTAAATGGTATTCTTGCTGGAGAAAAAAAAAAATCCATGGTCAAAATCTTTTAGCCTTATCTTACTGGCAGTTCATGGGGAGTCAGATAATGCTGGCTGGCTGCTGCCTTGTGCCAAACATTTGAAATTCAGTATAGAAAAGGGGCTTGCAAATTGTCTTCTTGACCCATGACTCAGTTTTGTGAGATGATGGTTTCCCGTGCAGAGCATCAAGTTGAAGATATCCTTGTTTTCTTTAATTCCCACACTTTATAGTTCTACAAAAAAAAAATGCAGTGGGAAGAATTTCTCAAAGTAAATATTTTCAGTGTCACCTACAATTGATACTGTTTAAATAAATTCCTTAACAACATTTCATTAAAATCTGTTTTAATTTCTCCATTAATGTATTAGTGATAAGAAAACATTCATTTTCCTGGAGGGCTGATGTCACCACTGTATTGCTCTAGCATAGGAGAAAGCGTAATATAGATTGCATTTTAAAAATCCTCCCTAGATTACATTTCTCCTGATTTACAAGATGACAATATAAGTTATTTCTTTACTGACCTATCCTGAAATGGTTGTGAATGTTCTCAGTGCATCCTGAATTTAAGAATTCCTAGCACTTAGGAAGGAGGTAAGTATTTATTTTGCCCAAGTGCCAGACTATAGGCTGGGTGCACATTGTCTCATCTAAAGCTCTCAAGTGTTCCCTGAGGTCCTCAATCAGTCCTGCCCTTAGTTAAGGGGAGGTCTAAGCCATGACTCACTTTCAAATCACTGGGTCCATCAGGCCCTTTCTGACCATAAATTGTAGTTCTAAATTCAGAGATTCAGTCTTAGATTTAAGACCAAGTCTTTGAGTTCTACATCAGTTTTTGTAGGGTGCATAGTTTGTTCTGCCATGCCTGAATCCTTTTCTCAATAACTGACCTAATACTTCAGTTCCTCCCAGAATGTTTAGTCCTGTTTGCTTTAGCTAAATTTCTGCAGTGACTAAAGTATAGTTCTAGTACTTGCTACTGGTTGTGTATCTTTTATTGCTGACTTCCAGCATATTCAATCATTAATCTATTCTACCCTCCTGATGATAAAAGCCATCCCTTTGAAATTACAACTAATAGCTAGTGGAATGGAAATATTTGTAAACCCGTATATTCTCATACCAGTGCGATGCCTTGTAAAATAAGCTGTTAAATTTGCCATGTTAAAAAAAGGAGAAAATCATTAATTTTAAAGATTACTGAAGTAACATGGGAGTCAAATTTTTTATTTTGTCCCTGAATGTGAAAAATCCTCAAAGCCAAAGAGCCATATTCATCACTGTATTCCTTGTCACCAAAATAATGCCTGGCCCAGAGGCCTCTATCCCACCAGAAGGTCTAATTCCCAGGTTCTAATTCTTTCCAGTCTGATGCCAGAGCTTGATTTCGGCATCTGACAGCTTCATTTTAGAGTTTTCATGGCTTAGAAAAAAATGTCAAAGATGTCAAAACAAGATTAGCAGCTGCAAGTTTCTGACAGAGCAGAGCAAGCAGTTAATAAATTGAGGCAAAAGGGAGAAGGAGAGAGGAGATCTCTTTTTACCTCTAAAAGCATCAAATACATAAGGTGAATCAAGGTGACTTAGAGCTTGTTCCATAGAGCCACACTGGACAAAGGAAAACTTTAGCTTAAAAACATCAGTGTGTTACGGTAAAAGTATGTAACCTGCATTTTTTTTTCTGTATCAGTTTCCCTAGCAGTTAATGCTCCCATGCATGGACATATCTAGAAGTTTGTTTCCTGTAGTCAGTAAAGCATGGAAATGTGAACAATGTAATACATAGTACCTCAAGGTTTGATTCTTCTCTAATCACCATTAAAATTAAAATTTATACATTTATAAATTTCTAAAAATGTACAAATGTACTCTATTTCATACATCTAGTTGCATTATTAATAATCATTATGAGATAAAATATGGAGTTAGTGTTAACCGAAAGTGAAGGTTAATCTCTGTTCTGCTAACCAATTAAAATTTAAACACAAAAACGTGACTTACCAATGAGAACAAATCATTTAAGTATTACAGTAGAAAATAATTTCTGGGACAAGAGAAACCTTTCGTGCTTTTCAACAACAGCATTTAGTCCATTTCACTGACAAACAGTATATCCTCTCAGTGATCCAACAAAGTGATCATATAGCAGGTACAACAGGGAATGTTTTTGGAAAATGCCAAGCATTCAGAAATTTTTATCTACAAAGTCCATAAAAGAATGTCTAAGTGACAAGTTTTATATGGTGTGTACAAAAACTCATGTAGCCTATAAAACTCAACAGAATATCAACCTTCTTAAAGAAATAGTCTTGAATCCTAAAGACACACACACACACACACACACACACACACACTCACAGAGACAGACAGAGAGAGACAGAGAAAGGAAAGTTATGAAAGACAAAAGCATTTTTTTAAACATGTTTTGAATGGGTTCATCCAGAACACACCAACAAATTTCAACAACAATTGTTTCCTTGAAATCCCAGTCACAGCATACCCTCATCTCTTGCCTAAAATTATCAGCTTTTTACTAAATGATTTTAATTTGTTTCCATGGAGATCAAAAAGTGACTATGTGAGAATGTATATGTGAAGTTCCTTCTAAACTATGTACCATTAAAATGATTTCTGTTTCTGTGGGTATTTTACTCACACCTCCTACTCACCTATTTTTTATCTTATGATTCTTCAAACTATGACCCAATGTCCCCAGCTAGTTCTCCCTAATTTCTGAGTCTTCCAAATATAAGACCCTCTCACTCATTACACATAGTGGGGATCACTGTTTCTTGTCATGAGAAGGCGTGGCATGAGATTTAATATACTGCCACTCAGAATAACATACTTCTAATTCCTGGTGATGGTCAGAGATCAAGATGCTATATAACAGTCACATATATTACAGTAAAATACAAAAGATAACTATCAATATTTAAATGTATATAAAAATAATGGCTTTCCCTAAAATAGATTTTGATTAAAAAAATAGTAATGACTGATGTTGTTGAACATATATGAACACACAGTTGTTAGTGATGTATATGAGAATTATCAAGTCCTCTATTTTTTTTATCTAATATTTCTCCAGTAGATTTTTTTACATGTGCAATTTTAAAATATCTTTATGCTTTAAAATATAATCTTAAAGGAAATATTATAAATGCAATTCATGAAAACTTACAATAGTAACAAGGAAATATTTTCACCAAGTTGGAAGCTACATTTTATTAATAGTTTTAAAAGGTAGCAGTTTGTTAATTTTCTAAAAAATAATGTTGAATTATTTCACGGTGCTTGAAATTATTTTTCTCTTTTATTTCTGACTTCTCATGTCATCTATACAGAATATGGAATCATGTTTAAAGATTTTAAAACATTTCAAAAACATATTGCACATATATTACATAGACACATGTGTAATATGCACATATATGTATATGTGTATATTCATATACCCACACACTTTGAAGGATATTTATTTATGGATTTCTCTGTTTTAACTTGAGTTTCAGTTCAAAAACCTATGTTTTTTGATAAGATTTTAAGTTTCATAAGATTAAATTCTAAAGCAATACTGTTTATTTTTAGCATGTTTTATCATTCCTTAATGATAATGCTCATTTTTTGTAGCTAGCTTTTTGTAGCTTCTATAAATTGTCATTCCAGATGGCACTCTATTGTTTCAAACTTGATGCCACTCACCTTCTTTTAGGAAAAAATTGTATTTAATAGGAAGTCTGGACAGTGTTTTTCTACAAGAAGAGAGGGTGTAGCTTGAGGAATGATATTATGTTTAGCAATTGAATAGTTCTTCCATGAATTACTTCCTAAAAACTGATGTAAGCAAATAACTCTTCCAAGTCTCCAAGAAAATGCTTTACCACAGGAAGTATCTTAACAATTTGCTGAAAATATTTGCATCTGTTCACCCAGAAAGTGAAAATCAAAAGTGATTATTATCTTTTTCTCCTTAAAGAAACCATCATAGGTACCCTGTGTCATCCAACACACACCACAGCTATGGGTGTGTGCTGTGTTGAGAAATGCTAATACACTGTCGAAAAGAAACATCTCAGTATTTCCTCTGCAGCATATATTTTTAATGAATTAAACATAAAGGTCACTGGCAGCAAGAAAATACTTTTATTATTATAGTCAACTCAGTGTCCATGTTAGAATCTGACACAGACTAGAGGCTTGCTAAATATTTACCAGATGAATGAATACAAGTTGTTTATAATCGCAGCTGCTGAATAGTATGCTTTGAGTAAACTAAAAGACCTAGTTTAATATACTGCCCCTGCTCTTTGCACATTTTAGTATCTCCAGAGGTTGAAAAGACCTAAAGGATGCATCAATATCATTTTACAATTCCAAGTGATAAGACTTAAGAATTGCTTATATTGTGTCTGGTAAAGACCAAATATAAATCAAATGGTATATGAAAAAATTGGCAGGAAAAAAAATCACACAAGACTGAGAGCCAGGAAAGAGATATTTTCTTATAGTCCAGATTATCCCTAGCTTGTTGTATGTTCCAAAGCAAATGACTTCGTATTTCTGGGGATCTTGACACATCTGTCACAAGATGATGTTGTAGCTGTCAAAGCCTCTTTCAGGCTCTATATTCTCAAATGAAAACAATTAGCAATAATGAACAGTGGTTAGCTTGCTGAGCAATAAGGAGCCCCATACATTGCTGGTGGAATTTTAGGAAATACCTCCGCCCCTCTGGAAAACAGTTCGGCAGTTTCTTATAAAGTTCAACATATATCTACCCATAAAATCCAGGAAGTCCACTCCTAGGTATCTACTCAGAAGAAATGAAACATTGTATTTACACAAAAACCTATACACAAGTATTTACATCAGTTTTGTTTGTAATTAACAATTAGAAATAACCTAGATTTCCTTCAACCAGTAAAGATATAAACAAACTATGGCACATAGCTCAAATGTAGTATTAGCAATAAACAGAGCAAACTAACAGTTCAAACAACATGAATGAATCTTAAATACATTTTGCAGAGTGAAAGAATATGCTCTACTTTGTGACTTTGTTTCTTTCAAGGATACGTATATATCAGGAATCCTAAAACAATTACATTTTTATATTAGGATTAAACAAATAAATAAATGTGTTTTGCATAATAAAAATCAGGTATCACACTATCAGAGAAAGACGTTATAAAAAGTGAAGAGGGAAGATTAGAATGACTCCTGGGATGCTGAATTGAAATGGTATCAATATTGCCTTATTTTTAAGTTTGTATATGTATACACATACATATGGATGTGTAAACAGATATAAAAATAGCTATGAAAATGAGTGTAAGCATTAATTAGTATGCTATATATATTTCCTACTTTTATTCCTCAATGGGGCTAGAATCAGTAAGACCCCTGTAACAAATCAGCACACCTAACAGCCACACATTGGTTTCTAAATCTCCAATAAATGGAACCAGGACTCCTGGGAGAAATTATTGATTCGAGGACTGAGATAGGAAAGTTTAAAGTAAGCCAGAAGTATCTTCAAATTGCCGGAAAATAAGAAACTGGGGTAAAATAAGAAATAAAGAAAACAAAGGATAGAGGAATACTGAGTAATCACAGGAGCCAAACTGAAAAATCTTTCAGTGGCTAACGCTGAAACAGCAGGAACAAAAAATAAGCAACTGGTATTTGAGATAAACTCCTAATAATAAAAATTTTAGTTCACACTAACATAAATAAATAGATACATAAAGAAGTAGGGTGATATGATTTGGCTGTGTCTCCACCCAAATCTCATCCTGAATTATAACTCCCGTAAATCCCAGATGTTGTGGGAGGGATACAGCAGCACATAATTAAACCATGAGGGCGGTTTCCCCCATACTGTTCCCATGGTAGTGAATAAGTCTCCTAAGATGTCACTTGGCTCTCATTCTCTCTTATCTGCCACCATGTCAGATGTGTCTTTCACCTTCTGCCATAATTGTGAGGCCTCCCCAGCTATGCAGAACTGTGAGTCCATTAAACCTCTTTTTCTTTACAAATTACCCAGTCTCTGGTATGTCTTTATCAGCAATATGAAAACAAACTTATACAGTAGCGCATGGGTGATGGTTCTGCTTTATATATTTATCAATGGAAAATTCCAATTAGAATAGCACAGATGCTGGAGAGGCACTGGAGAAATAGCAACACTTTTACACTGTTGGTGGGAGTGTAAATTAGTCCAAGACAGTGTGGTGATTCCTCAAGGATCTAGAACTAGAAATACCATTTGACCCAGCAATCCCATTACTATTAATGACTATTCATACCCAAAGCTTATAAATCATTCTGTCATAAAGACACATGTGCATGTATGTTTACTGCAGCACTGGTCACCATAGCAGACTTGGAAACAACTCAAATGCCCATCAACGATAGACTGGAAAAAGAAAATATGGCCCATATACACCATGGAATACTATGCAGCCAGAAAAAAGGATTAGTTCATGTCCTTTGCAGGGACATGGATAAAGCTGGAAACCATCATTCTCAGCAAATTGACACAAGAACAGAAAACAGAAAACAGAAAACTCAAAAGTGGGTGTTGAGCAATGAGAACACAAGGACACAGCAGGGGAACATCACACACCAGGGCCTATTGGGAGTTGGGGGGCTAGAGGAGGACTAGCAGGGGTTGGGGGGATTAGGAAGGGATGCATTAGGAGAGGTACTTAATGTAGACAATGGGGCAATGGATGCAGCAAACTACTACCATGGCACGTGTATAACTATGTAACAAACCTGCACGATCTGCACATGTACCCCAGAACTTAAAGTATAAGAAATAAAAAATAATAACATCTGGGTACTTGGTTTGAGCAGCTAGAGGGATTTGGCATCATCTCAATGGGGAAGAATAGGGAAGGACAAATTTTGGAAAAGAAATTCAGTTTATGGAAAGGCTAGCTTGAATTTAATGTTCAAATACCTTAGTATAACGTATAAGGCTGTAAGTTTTCTTAATGTGATATAAAAGGAAATTCCCAAAATATTAATGCAGGAAAAAGAAAAATGTAACTAACTTTTCTATCATTCACTGAAATAGATACTTTATGTTTCTACCCAATTAAACAAATATTTATTGAGCATTCATGGTCAGAAACTATGTCAGGCTCCAGGTCTATAGTAGTACATGAAATGAAAATATATCATCTCTACAGGAATTTGCAAATGGTCGGGAAGCAAAAGATGCAAAAAAATTATGTTGTATGTTTATGAGAGTTACATAACAAAAAGTTTCTGTATGGGAGCCAATAGCTTAGGATGTTGACCTTGATTTGGAGATCAGGAAAGCCTGCCCAAGGAAAAGTCATTACATTTAGGTTATTTGAAAGATGAAGGACAGAAATTGTCTAAGCTAAGGGGATGGAGGGAGGAGAGTTTCAGTCAGAGGACATGATCTACACCAAAACCCAAAATTGAGAGAATGCAGTATATATTATGAACTATAAAATGTTCCATATGGCTGTATCTTAGAGTGTAAGGAGCAAAAGTTGTGTGAAATATGGTTGCAGAGCAAGAAGTTATGGAGTATGTTGGTAAGAAAATAAAATACTTAAAGCAAAAGAGTGGTATAAAATAATTTGCATTTAAAGAGACTACAATGTGTGAAAAGTTAATTTTCCAAAAAATCCTCATCAGGCAGATTTCGTTATTATCCTCATTATATATGTTAGAAAATCAAAGCTTAGACTGTTTCAGAAGCTTGTCCAAGGCACAGGTAGTACTCAAACTAGGATTTAAATCCAATTTGATTTGACTAAAGTCCATGCTTTTCGACTGTGCATTGCTACTTTATAATCTGTTAATTCTTCCTGCTGTATCTACACAATAGTAGTCTTGGTTGTCGAATACTTCCTTTTTTTTTTCTTTATTCTTAAAATAAAAAGCAAAAAAGATGGAGTTTCACCATGTTGGTCAGGCTAGTCTTGAACTCCCAACCTCAGGTGATCCGCCCGCCTTGGCCTCCAAAGTGCTTGGATTACAGGTGTGAGCCACCACACCCGGCCAGTTCTCGAATATTTTCTACTGTTTGCTTATGCCATTGTGTAAAATATAAAAGCATCCTTCAAGATACTGGAAACATGAATTTATTTACCAAACTATAGTAACTGTAGTGGGACAATATTTTGAGGTAGTCAATGTAATGTTTATTCTCCTAACTCCTTTTGACTTGTATCCATCCACCATTAAACCAAAATGGTGAAACAAATACAAATGCACGCATATGTGCATGCATGCGCACGTGCACACACAGACACACACACACACACACACACACGAGATGAGGGAGGGAGGGAGAAGGGGGAAGGGAATAAGAGGGGAAGGGGGAGAGGGAGGATGGGTGAAGGAGAGGGAGAGAGAATAGATTGAGTTTCTGATTTTGGAACTTTTTGCTCCCTCTCTCTCCTCCTTCATATGCAAAATAGTTATAAAAGTCCTGGATTTCAGTGTCTGGAATCAGACACTCATTGGGGTTTTAAGGGATTTTTAGAGATTTATTGTAAAAATCACATCTTAAATATTGGCAGACTCAAGCAAAAGCTGATATCAACCACAGGGAAGGAAGAAGGTATAACAATGGAATGGTTTTATTGGACATTCAGGAAAAAGAAAGAGAAAGGAAGAGAGGGATGGTGTGTGTGTGTGTGTGTGTGTGTGTGTGAGAGAGAGAGAGAGAGAGAGAGAGAGAAAGAAATTTATTTTGCTAGTTTGGCTCATTCTATTGTAGAGGATTGGTAAATAGAAAATCTAATGTGGTAGTCTGGCAGCCTGAAAACTCAGCAGAGTTGCAGTTCAAGTCTAAAGGCTATGTGTTGTTCTTGTCCTTCTTACTCCATGGAAGTTAGTCTTTTGTTCTATTACAGTCTTGAACTGATTGAATGAAGCCCACCTACATTAAGGAGGGTAATCTGCTTTAACCAAAGTCCACCTGTTTCAATGTTAATTTTTCTCTTCCCCTCCACTGTGCCAAAAAAAAACAAAACGAAAAAAAACACAAAAAGAGATAGAAACAGCAAGATGGCCGAACAGGAAGAGCTCTGGAGTGCAGTTCCCAGGGAGAACAATGCAGAGGGTGAGTGAACACCACATTTCCAAACAACTTACTACTGCCCACAGACCAGGAGATTCCAGGGCTGAAAAGTGCCAGAAGTTTCCAGCATGGCTGTTTCAGCCAGTGCAGCAGGTCTCTGCACAAAAACTCACACAAATCTGGGCAGCCACTTCAACCGGTGCCTGGAACAACTAGGAGACAGAGCTGCCCATTAAACTGAAAAAAAGGGGGCTGAAACAGGGAGCCAGGTAATCTGGCTTGGCAGGTCCCACCCCCCACAAAGACCAGCAATCTGAAACGCTCTGGATTTAGAGTTTCGTGGCAAGCGCAGCTGGACCTGGGTTGCTCCAGCTTTGTTGGGGGAAGGGCATCTGCCATTACCTAGGCAGTCCACCACTACAGAGGCAGTCCACCATTAAAGAGGCAGTCCACAATTAAAGAGGCAGTCCGCCATTAAAGAGGCAGTCCACTATTACCAAGGCAGTCCGCCACTACCAAGGTAGTCCACCACTACCAAGGCAGTCTGCCATTACTGAGGCAGCCTGCCATTACAAAGACAGTCCACCATTACTGAGACAGATTGCCATTACTGAGACAGTTCTAACTATACTTCTATAAACAAAACCACAAGGAAGTTCGTATAGCAGCTGGGCAGAGCCCATGAAAGCTCAGCAATGCCTCTGCGGGCAGACTGTGGCTAGGCTACCACCTTGCTGGGCAGGGCAGCTCTGAAAAAAGGCAGCAGCATATCAGGAACTTATAAATAAAGTCCCACCTTCCCAGGACAAAAAACCTGGGAAAAAAGGCAGTTAATAGTTCCACTGCAGCAGACTTAAATGTACCTGCCTAGCAGCTCTGAACAGAACAACAGAGCTCACAGCTCAGCACATGAGCTCCTATAAGGGACAGACTGTGTCCTCAAGCAGCTCCCTGACCCCCGTATATCCAAACAGTCACCTATAAAGCAGAGCTCAGGCTGACATCTGCCTGGTATCCTTCTGTGACGAAGATAACAGAAGAAGAAACTGGCAGCAACCCTTACTGTTCTGCAGCTGCTGCAGGTGATCCCCAGGCAAGCAGGATCTGGAGTGGACCTCCAGCAGTCATACAGCAGGTGGGCCTGACTGTTAGAAGCAAAACCAAAAAACAGAAAAAAATAACTTCATCATCAACAATAAGGACATCCATTCAGAGATCCCATCCGAAAATCACCAACTACAAAGACCACAGGTAGATAAATCCACAAAGATGGGAAGAAACCAGCAAAAAAAGGATGAAAACAACAAAAATCAGAATGCCTCTCCCCCTGCAAGGGATCACAACTCATCACCAGCAAAGGAATAAAGCTGTATGGAGAATGAGTCTGATGAATTGACAGAAACAGGCTTCAGAAGGTGGGTAATAACAAACTTCTCTGAGCTAAAAGAACATGTTCTAACCCAATGCAAAGAAACTAAGCACCTTGAAAAGAGGTTTGATGAAATTCTAATGAGATAAACAACTTAGAGAAGAATATAAGTGACTTAATGGAGCTGAAAAACAACATGAGAATTTTGCAAAGCATACACAAATTTCAATGGCTGAATCGACCAAGCAGAAGAAAGGATATCAGAAATTGAAGATCAACTCAATGAAATAAAATGAGAAGGCAAGGTCACAGAAAAAAGAGTGAAAAGGAATGGACAAAGCCTCCAAGAAATATGGGATTATGTGAAAAGACCTAATCTACATTTCATAGGTGTACTTGGATATGACAGAGAGAATGAATCCAAGCTGGAAAACACTCCTCTGCATATTATCCAGGAGAACTTCCCCAACCTAGCAAGGCAGGCCAATATTCAAGTCCAGGAAATACAGAGCACACCACAAAGATATTCCTCAAGAAGAGCAATCCCAAGGCACATAATCATCAGTTTCACCAGGGTTGAAATGAAGGAAAAATTGCTAAGTGCAGCCAGAGAGAAAGGTCCAATTGCCCACAAAGGGAAGCCCATCAGACTCACAGTGGATCTCTTGGCAGAAACCCTACAAGCCAGAAGACAGTGGGGGCCAATATTCAACATCCTTAAAAGAACTTTAAACCTAGAATTTCATATCCAGCCATTCTAAGCTTCATAAGCGAAGGAGAAATAAAATCCTTTATGAACAAGCAATTGCTGAGAGATTTCACCACCACCAGGCCTGCTTTACAAGAGCTCTTGATAGAAGCACTAAACATAGAAAGGAACAACTAGTACCAGCCACTCCCAAAACATATCAAATGGTAAAAAGCATTCAACACAATGAAGAAACTGCATCAACTAATGGGCAAAACAACCAGCTAGCATCAAAATGGCAGGATCAAATTCACACATAACAATATTAACCTAGGTGTAAATGGGCGAAATGCCCCAATCAAGACACAGACTGGTAAATTGGATAAAAAGTCAAAACCCACTGGTGTGCTGTATCCAGGAAACCATTCTCACATGCAAAGATACACATAGGCTGAAAATAAAGGGATGGAGGAAGATCTACTAAGCAAATGGATAGCCAAAAAAAAGCAGGAGTTGCAATCTTAGTCTCTGATAAAATAGACTTTAAACCAACAAAGATCAAAAGAGACAAAAAAGGGCATTACATAGTGGTAAAATGATCAATGCAACAAGAAGAGCTAACGATCCTAAATATATACGCGCCCAATACAGGAGCACCCAGATACATAAAGCAAGTACTTAATGACCAACAAAGAGACTTAGACTCCCACACAATAATAGTGGGAGACTTTAACACCCCACTGTCAATATTAGACAGATCAACAAGACAGAAAATTAACAAATATATCCAGGACCTGAACTCAGACCTGGACCAAGAAAACCTAATAGACAAATACAGAGCTCTCCACCCCAAATCCACAGAATATACATTCTCTCAGCACCACATCACACCTACTCTAAAACTGACCACATAATTGGAAGTAAATCACTCCTCACCAAATGCAAAAGAACAGAAATCATAACAAACAGTCTCTCAGACCACAGTGCAATCAAATTAGAACTCAGAATTCAGAAACTAACTCAGAACCACAGAACTTCATGGAAAATGAACAACTGGCTCTTGAATATTGACTAGATAAACAATGAAATGAATGCAGAAATAAAGATGCTCTTAAAAACCAAAGAGAATGAAGCACAATGTACCAGAATCTCTGCGACACATTTAAAGCAGTGTCTAGAGGAAAATTTGTAGCAATAAATGCCCACATGAGAAGCAAAGAAAGATCTAAAATTGACACCTTATCATCAAAATGGAAAGAGCTAGAGGAGCAAGATCAAAAAAACTCAAAAGCTAGCAGAAGACAAGAAATAACTAAGATAAGAGAAGAACTAAAGGAGACAGAGACACAAAATTCTCTCAAAAAAATCAACAAATCCAGGACTTGGTTTTTCAAAAGATCAAAATAGACTACTAGCCAGATTAATAAAAAGAAAAGAAAGAATAATCAAATAGATGCAATAAAAAATGATAAATGGGATGTCACCACCGATTCCACAGAAATACAAACTACCATCAGAGATTACTGCAAACAACTCTATGCACACAAACCAGTAAACCTGGAAGAAATGGATAAATTCCTGGACACTTGCACCCTCCCAAGCCTAAACCAGTAAGAAGTCAAAACCCTGAGTAGACCAATAACAAGGGCTCAAGTTGAAGCAGCATTTAATAGCCTACCAACCAAAAAAAGCCCAGGTCCAGAAGGGTTCACAGTTGAATTCTACCAGCCATACATAGAGGAGCTGGTACCACTCCTTATGAAACTATTCCAAACAATCCAAAAAGAAGGAATTCTTCCCAAATCCTTTTATGAGACCAACATCATCCTGATACCAAAACCCGGCAGAGACTCTACAAAAAAAGAGACTTCAGGCCAATATCCATGATGAACACAGATGCAAAAAATCTTCTTTAAAATACTGGCAAACTGATTGCAACAGCACATCAGAAACCTTATCCACTAGAATCAAGTAGGCTTCATCCCAAGAAGCAAGGCTGGTTCAATATAGGCAAGTCTATAAAGATAATCCACCACAGAAACAGAACCAAAGACAAAAACCACATGATTATCTCAATTGATGCAGAGCAGGCCTCTGACAAAATTCAGCAGGACTTTATGCTAAAAACTCTCAATAAACTAGGTATCAATGGAATGTATCTCAAAATAATAAAAGCTATTTATGACAAACCTACAGCCAGTATCATACTCAATGGGCAAAAACTGGAAGCATTCCCTTTGAAATCTGGCACTAGACAAGGATGCCCTGTCTCACCACTCCTATTCAATATAGTATTGGAAGTTCTAGCCAGGGCAATCAGGCAAGAAAAAGAAATAAAGGGTATTCAATTGGGAAAGGAGGAAGTCAAATTGTTTCTATTTGCAGACAACATGATTGCATATTTATAAGACCCCATTGTCTCAGCTGTAAAGCTCCTTAATCTGATGAGCAACTTCAGCAAAGTCTCAGGATACAAAATCAATGTGCAGAAATCAGAAGCATTCCTATACACCAATAACAGACAAACAGAGAGTCAAATCAAGAACTAACTTCCATTCACAATTGCTACAAAGAGAATAAAATACCTAGGAACACAACTAACAAAGAATGTAAAGGACCTTTTCAAGGAGAACTATAAACCATTGCTCAAGGAAATAAGATAGGACACAAACAGATGGAAAAACATTCCATGCTCATGGTTAGGAAGAATCAATATTGTGAAAATGGCCATACTGCCCAAAGTAATTTATAGATTCAACACTATCCCCCATCAAGCCACCTATAACCCTCTTCACAGAACTGGAAAAAAACACCTTAAACTTCATGTGGAACCAAAAGAGAGCCCGCATAGCCAAGTCAATTCTAAGCAAAAAGAACAAAGCTGCAGGCATCACACTACTTGACTTCAAACTATACTACAAGGCTACAGTAATGAAAATAGTATGGTACTGATATCAAAACAGAGATGCAGACCAATGGAACAGAACAGAGGCCTCAGAGACAACACCACACATCTACATCCATCTGATCTTTGACAAACCTGACAAAAACAAGCAATGGGGAAAGGATTCCCTGTTTAATAAACGGTGTTGGGAAAACTGGCTAGCCATGTGCAGAAAGCAGAAACTGGACCCCTTCCTAACACCTTACACTAAGATTGAGCGTTTAATGGAAGAAAATGCTTCTTGCTGGGGTAAAGATGCTTCCTAGGGCAATTGGAAATCAGCCAAAAGTTTTATAGGGGACATTTTTCTTGTTTCTGCTTTTGAGTTTTTCTCTAGGCTTATGAAGAGCATAAATGCATCAACCTATTAACAAACCAGGCAGATGCCCAGTCATATCTGAACTATACCATTTCTTTAGACTGAGTAGATAGGGGTTTGACTTGAACCCTAATATGCTCCCATATGTCTTCCTGAAATCTAGACCTTAGGGGCCTTCTGTGTAGACTGTTGTGTATACCTGGACTCAAAAAACTTACCTAGTCAGCTACATACAGACTCTCAGCCTTGGGTCATCTACCCACTCCCTTCCAGAGTAGAGAGTCAAGCTCACTGTGAGGGAGCAGGTTGCCCAGGAAGCCCAGTGCCCCTTGAAAAATGACAATGAAGAGATGGCTCTACATATGCGCTTCAGTAACTAGCAGGAGAAACCATCTGCAGTGGCATGTCTTTGGAATGATCATTTGCCAACTGCAAGAAAGAAGTATTTTCATCTTATAGTATAATTTACCCCAAGACACAGACAGCTCCATCCTTTCTTACCAAGGGTGTGTATGTGTGCATGAGTGTGTATATCTGCAGTTTACTTATTGATTAAGAAATATTGCAGGTTCTCTAAAGCTTGTACATCTTGGGCTATTACAAATTTTATTTGACCGGGAAAAGAATATTTTTAGGAACTCACTCAAAGACAAACACATGCTTTGAAATAGAAATTTAAATGGTTTCTCCAGGTAAAACTATCATGTGTTTCTTCTTTCCTACCTCTTGAGAAATACACCACAGGGAAGCAATGTAGAGAGACATAAGAGTCAACTGGTTATGGCCAAGTTATATTAAGGCCCTGCAGAAGCTGCGTGCATGTGGCTGCAAAGGACATGATTTCATTTTTTATGGCTGTGTAATATTCCATGGAGTATATGTACCACATTTTCTTTATCCAGTCTTCCACTAATGGACCTCTAGGTTGAGTCCATGTCTTTACTATTACGAATAGTGCCACAATTAACATATAGGCACATGTGTCTTTCTGGTAGAACAATTTATATTCCTTTGGGTATATACCTAGTAATGGGATTGCTGGGTTGAATGGTACTTCTGTTTTAAGTTCTTTAAGAAATCGCCAAACTGCTTTCCACAGTGGTTGAACTAATTTACATTCCCGCAACAGTATATGAGCATTCCCTTTCTCTGCAACCTCGCCAGCATCTGTTGTTTTTTGACTTTTTAATAGTAGCCAATCTGACTGATGTGAGATATTCACACAGGAACAGAAAACCAAATACCACAATCTGTCACTTATTAGTGGAAGTGAAACAATGAGTACATGTGAACAGAAAGATGCAATCGACACAGAAGCCTACTTGAGGGGTAGGGTGGGAGTAGGGTGAAGGTCCAAAACTACCTATTGGCTACTATGCTGACTGCCTGCATGACTAAATCATTTGTACACACAATTTACACATGTAACAAATCTGCACATCTACCCCTGAACCTAAAGTAAAAGTTGTGAAAAAAAACGAACACACACACACACACACACACACGTGATGTGGGAGTAAAACAAAAACAAAAGAAGTTGGCTTAACTGATACGTAGAGAACATTCCACCCCAAAACAGTAGAATACACACGCTTCTCAAGTGAATATGGTTCATTTAATAAGAATAATTAGATCTAATGTATTAGAAACCTTAATAAACTGAAATCATGCAGAGTATTTTCTTGAGGTGCAATGAAATTAACTGCAAATAAATAACTAAAAATGATATGATTGTCCTTAAATATTTGGAAATTAAAGTAATTCTAAATACTTATGGGGAAAACTGGGAAGACTCAGAAAAATTAAAACATATTTTTTACTAAAACAAAATGAATATGTAACATCTCAAAATTATGAGGTAGCTAAAGCAGGACTTTGAGGAAAAATTATAGCATTAAAAAAAGATCCTGCAGAAGGATAAAGAGAGACTGAGGGCTGTTGAGTAGTTAATGGGTAAGGCTGGAAGCCAGAGGGCCTCTGTGCTAGTATACAAGGAGGCTCATCTCTCCTCCAGCGGAAGGGAATGGCATAGCTCAGACAATTAGGAAGACCTAATTTTTAGAGCTGCAGAGCTCCAGGGACATATGAATGCATGGCTGAGGTCACTGCCTGGGTGAGAAAAGGACTGAGATCAGGGACCGTGGTACAAGGACATATGTCTGGACAGACATCTCTCCTTTCCTACCAGGCCAATACTGAGAAGGAAATGCTAATATAACCCAGCTGGAAATATGCTAGCCCTGATAAGGGAGGAAGGACTCTATATACCCAAAGAGTTGAATGAATTAGCTCGTATGTGTGAGCAGGAACCAGAGAAGCACTCCTGGGATTAGATTTTGAGGACTTTAGATCAAGGCCAGAATGTAAGACTGGACAAACAAAAATATAACGACTTAAGAGCACTTTCTCAGTACAAAGGATTAATACTCTAGCGATGACTGTAGGCAGTGGTGCAAACATGCTCCTAGAGCAGCCCTCAGAAACTTGAAGAAAGCAATACCCATTACTCAGCAAAGTGGAAATGCCCAGATTGCCCTGTCAGAAGCCGGAGGATAAACTGAAGGAAGTAGAGATCGTAGATGTGTATGTTATGTCAGACAAAAAGACCCAAGAGAAGGTCACATTCCATGAGAAGGACCAGAAAGCTCACTCTTCACCAAGACCATCAAGAATGTGCTGGGAGAGGGGTACCACCATCAATAATAAGTTTGGTGGTGGCTCTCCTGGTAGTTGGAGAGGCAGTCAAAGGAGTCCACTCAACAACATCCATGAGGATGATAGAGCTCCATGCTAGGAGACGCCAGGTTCTGGGGCTTCACCACTAGATGCCAGGAGGCTTCAATGACCAGAAAGGTCAGAGGTGCGATCAAGAGGACATGACCCATAGGGACTTGTAGAGATGGTTTAGTCTGTAGCAGGTAAATGAATAGGCAGCCATGAAGAATGCTGCTTAACATCTATAACTAGGGAAAAAAGTTAGAATGGAGCATCAGAAAGTCAAGCACATTCACTCTGTTAACAAGTCCAAGTTCCCACTCAGTTCCAGACCTCAGCCAAATGTTCAAATTCAGAATCCACTGGTATAATTCATAGGAAGAAAGACCCTACCACACCATGGCATATGCTGTGAAAATCCCCTCAGTCTTCCTCAAAGGGATCTACAGCCATGTACTTAGGCTTCTTTATACTGAGGAAAAAAGAATAAAAAGCTATTTCAAAGACTACTGAACAAAGGGCCTGAATTGACATTGATTGACCCGGATAAAGATCGAAAGACCCGTCACAGCCCAGCTTTGAGGCGCAGAGGGCTATGAGAGTTAGGCCAAATTGGAAATCTTGGCTAAAGTCCACCTTTCGGTGGTCTGCTAGGTCCGTGAATCTACTCAAAGGTCATTTCCACAACCTCCAAGTACGTAACTGGAACTGACGTCTTTAGTAATTGTAGTAACCCGTGTGTTGGGTTTCTGCAATGAGGGATAAAAACTGTCACTGTGGGGAAAGCCCAAGTGGAAACCTCTGAAATTCCCTCCCACCCTTCCGCTAAAATAGTAGATCAAAAACAGTATTGTATCCCAGGAGAGACAGAGACAGCGAAGACCTGCGCCACCGTCAAAGATCCAATATAAGAATACGGGGGGGTGATCCCCAACATGTCTCCATTTAACTCATCAGCTCGGCTCCTGTAAAAACTGGGCGGATCCTGGACGAAGTCTGTGGATGAACACAGTCAGACAAACACTAGCTGTGTTTGCCGACAGGTATGGTATAGGTGCTGGGGCAGATAAATATGGCCTCATATCTATTGCAGGCAACCATTGATTTGATAAAAGTGGTTTTCCCATTCTAAACAGCAAAGATGAAATAATTCATATTCACTTGGAAGGGGCAAAAATATTTATTCACATTTTGCCTCAGGGTCACATTGATTCTCTTAACCTCCTGTATTGTGGTGTCTCTAGCGTTCCTCAGATCCTACCTTAATTTCCCCTAATAAGTCCTCTCATATCTTCTTTTCAGAATATCTTCACCAGCATGAGGAGAATCTCAGAAGCTATAGAATACCTGACTGACAGAAAGAGAGAGAGAGGAAGGAAGGAAGGAAGGAAGGAAGGAAGGAAGGAAGGAAGAGGGAAGGAAGGTAGATGGAAGGATGGAGAGTAGGAATGATGGAAGAAAGAAGGAAGGAAGGAAGGAAGGAAAGAAGGAAGAAGGAAGGAAGGAAGGAAGGAAAGAAGGAAGGAAGAAGGAAGGAAGGAAGAAGGAAGGAAAGAAAGAAAAAGAAAGAAAAGGATATCTGGATGCAGGACTAGATCTAAAATAATAAAAGAATATCTTACCCTATGAACTTAATTTTTGCATATCAAAGTATTTTGTGTTAACTTGGTTTTTTTGAATAAATTGAGTAAGTTTAAATTCAGCATGGCCTAGTGAAGACTGTCAACCATGGCAGCACATTAAAATCACCTCTAGAGCTTCAGAAAAAAAAAAAATAGCAAGGCCTTTAGCCTGCTCCCAGAATCACTGATTTCATGGTCTGGATGAGCTTAGTCATTAGAATTTTGACAAGTAAATGAGTCTCCATTTTCTCCTGTCAGAGAGAAATCATATTTTTTAGCCTGCATGGTCATTATAATGATCTAAGCAGCTAGAATACTCTTGCCCATGGCTTGCTCCCTCATTTCTGCCAAAAAATTTATAAAATATTGGCTTCTCAGAGGTGCCCTTCCTGTCACTGCAGCAAAGGTTGCGAGCTCCCCCATGACCCTGCCTTGTCCCTGCTGGATTCTTCACCAGGGCACTTACCACCTTACAGTACCCCATAAAATTAGTATCTTCACTTTGTTCATGATGCGTCTTCCTCTCCTGGCATGTAAAATAAGGACACAATAGGGACTTTTTGACCTTTTGTTCACTGCCGCAATATCTAGGTCAGAAGTTGGCAAACTACAGCCCATGGGCTAAATACGGTCCATGCCTATTTTTCCAAATAAAGTTGTATTGGAATGCAGTCGCCCCACAGGGTATGTATTGTCTACAACTGTTTTTGTACTGCCCTCAGTTACAACAGAGACTGCTATATGGTCTGCAAAATCACAACTATTTATTATCTAGCCCTGTACAGAAAAAAAGTTTGCCAATCCTTGGTATAGGAAAGTATCTGGCATGTGGTATGTACTTAATAATATTCTTTCATTTATTCAATAGGGTGTCTAGCACAAAATTAGCACACAAAAATGGTCAATTTTATGTTTGGTTGCTTACAAGTGAGCATGGCCAGATCAGAGAATTAAATCCCTCAAAATTCATAGAGTAAAATGTTTATCCAAATGAGTTAAAATAATGGGAGGGGATGGTTTCTTTACCTTCATCTTTTTTTTTTTTTTTTTTTTTTTGTAGAGGTAAAGGGAAATGATTAGTAAAAGGGAGGTTTCACTTTCTAATCCTTTTGCTGCTCATTTAATTTTTGTGCGTGTTTGCAAGTTTCAATAATATCAACCAAAATAATTCTCCCTACTTTGTAAATAGAGTTCTTTTGTTACCACTTAAAAGGTGAATTTCTCTGGGACAAGGGTTCAGGCCTCTGGCTGCACGCTAAGCTTTGGGGTCTGCATGATCATCTTCTGGCAACCTAGAAGGGACGCTGTTTGGAAGCTGTGCTTACCATCATTACCCTGACATTGATTTTTAAATTGTCCATTAGTGTATTCATAAGGGAGCATAAGCTTTTGCTTTTTTGCTAGAAGCAAAACTGAGAAGTTGGAGAAGTTTATTAACAGGACCCTGACTTTTCCTTTCTTCTTCCACCTTTAAAGCTTGATCTTTTATGAGATATGGACTTCTTTGCAGTCCGATACTTTATAGACACCTCTCAAAATAAAGTTTTTAAATTCTAAAAGTAAAAGCCATGAGATGACAAAGGAAATAAATTATATTGAAATTGTAGTACCAGAAATTGAAGTTTTTAAGTAAAACTTTAAAAGCAACAAATATTTGACATAATAACTTATGTGATTATTTAATGTGGTGAATATAATAATGATTACAATTTCAAAGTCATGCTGAGAGTAATCATTTCAAGATATTTGCAGCTACTGTGAATGTGATATTAAAATACTGAAAGTAAGAATTTCTGCTGGTAATATAGTCACAGGTATTGCTAATGCAACTGTGGTTGTTGCCTGGATGCAGGATTGAAGTAGATGCTACATTTTAGTTAGCAGGAAAGGAAAGACAGATGTAATGTTTTCCCTGCATTCTTTCTAACCCTTTTTCTACTTTAAGCATTACATTTACTTGTGCATGCTCTAGCCTGTTTCTTCTTCAGAAAGTATACTTCAGCTTTCGCCAATTTAATGTTATGACAAATATGAGTCCGTACATTTTTATTACTCCAAAAGAGGTACCTTTTAACTGTACTTTCAGATCCCCAGTGAGATCTTATTTTCCTTCTCAAGAAATTGCTGACAGTAGCCCCTAATGTCATATACCGAAGTACCAGCTCTTGAAACCTTAGCACAGGTGTACTAGAACTTCTATGTATGTTTATAATTAGTCCAGATGTACATTAGTCAATTCGGCACAGTTAGTGTGCAGTCTGAAAGCTGGTGAGATAGATACACAATTGAAAAATTTTCAATTTATCTATTAGGCAGCAGTAGGCTACAGTTGGCCCCATGCAAAATAATTCATGGAGCATTATGGGAATTCATCTTTTGCACTGCCTGGCTATCTTGCTTTTATGTGCATTTATTACTAAGAAGTTGTACTCATGGAGTATTGTATTATTATTGTTGATAAAATAATAATGATATTTTGCAGTCACCATGCATCTTTCTTTATTCCCTGACTTAGTTTGCACAGGAAAATTAAAGAAACAAATTGCCATTTAGCACTTTTCCACCTCTGCAGTAAAAAATCTGCAGAAAAGCACAAGCTCAGAATTATCAATGAGCAGATGCAAACAGGTTATGAAACTATGCAAATCACAGTACACTTGAATAAATGAACTGAAGTTGCTACCTTGCTGGTGGAACTCAGTAATGGAGGTTAGGGAAAATTTTAAAAACAAAAAGAAATGTCTGTAACTTTTTTTTATATTGTACTTTAAGTTCTTGGTTACATGTGCAGAACGTGCAGGTTTGTTATATAGGTATACACATGCCATGGTGGTTTGCTGCATCCATCACTTTGTCATCTACATTAGGTATTTGTCCTAATGCTATCACTCCCCTAGCCCCCCAGCCCCCAAAAGGTCCCAGTTTGTGATGTTCCCCCTCCCTGTGTCCATGTGTTCTCCTTGTTCAACTCCCACTTATGAATGAGAAAATGCAGTGTTTGGTTTTCTGTTCTTGTATCAATTTGCTGACAATGATGGTTTTCAGCTTCATTCATGTGCCTGCAAAGGACATGAACTTATCCTTTTTTATGGTTGCATAGTATTCCATGGTGTATATGTGCCACATTTTCTTTATCCAGTCTGTCACTGATGGGCATTTGTGTTGGCTCCAAGTCTTTGCTATTGTGAACAGTGCTGCAATAAACATACGTGTGCCTGTGTCTTCTTTATAATAGAATGATTTATAATCCTTTGGGTATATACCCAGTAATGGGATTGCTGGGTCAAATGGTATTTCTATTTCTAGATCCTTGAGGAATCACCACACTGTCTTCCACAGTGGTTGAACTAATTTACACTCCCACCAACAATGTAAAAGTGTGTCTATTTCTCCACATGCTCTCCAGCATCTGTTGTCTCCTGACTTGTAAC
>CAUYLG010029346.1:0-28440 GCA_963573385.1 Cacajao melanocephalus | reverse complement strand
TTGGCTTGTTAATTTCTCCAAAATCCTGTTGGGATTTTGATTGTGATTGTGCTGAATATGTAGATCAGTTAGGAGGGATTGAGTCTGGATGAGTTAACTGCCTCCCAAAGCAAACAAAAAAAAAATTCTCTCTCTCTCTCTTTTTTTTTTTTTTTTAATCAGATTGTTGCTCTGTCACCCAGGCTGGAGTGTAGTGGCACAATCTTGGCTCACTGCAACCTCCACCTCCTGGGTTCAAGGGAAACAAATACTCTTGAGAGGAACATAACAGAATTTAGGTCTCTAACCGTAGGGTATCATTCACAATATATGACACATACTCAAGACAAAAGACAATAATAGGGATGGACAGTAAGATGAATACCCAAATGAGCAAAGATTTTTTTCTCCTTGGGATTTTTTTTTCCCAAGGGGAAAAATATTACAGGGTATAAGACCTAGGCTGTCCATTTATTAATAGCTTAGCCCATTGAATGTATTATACCTAACCACCACTGATAAAACACAGCTGTAGATAATGAACTCTTAATAATACTTGGTCCACACCACTTTTCATTTACTTCCATGTATTACTAATCCTGCTGACGCCATCTTGGTGTGACATCCTCCTCCCTCACCACTGACTCCCTCTCTTCTCTCTCAGAACTTCCTTTAACAATCTTCAGCAGCTGAATCTCAACCTGAGAGAAGATTCTAATGTTCATTCTCCAGTTCTACACATTTCCACTGTGAGTAAGAGAGGCTCATTTCCATAGAAGGATGAGGTTTAAGATTGCTCCAGTCATTAACAGCATACAAGATGTCAGATAGAGTTTTACTGGGTCTAAGGTAAATTAGGCTATAACCAAGAACGTTTATATACCAAACCAACCTCTCCATACATCCCAATGATAAATTCTGGACAAAATAGGAAAAGCTACATAATACTTATGAGTTCTAGAGAGCAGCAACGATTAGAAATAGGAAGTCAGCTACCCTTGAAAGGAGGAAATGGCATGGAGGACAGTTTCCTTTTTTGGCCTTTTTTGTACAGCTCATGGAATCAATTCTGGAGTATTCATGTATGCATGGTCAGATTCCAAGCACTCCAGCTGAGGCTAAAAGAACCAAAGAGAATTATTAGCTGTTTCTCATGCTAGTATTGGGGGAATATATTCAATGTGACAACGTAGCAGATGCTGTTGATGCTGCTGCCAACCCTTTCTGCCCCGTTGTTAGTATCACCTTAGGTGACCATCACTTCCCTGATGACTACTGAAATCCTTACCAGGATTCACTCTCTTCCTTACCAATGACCAGTTTAGGGGAGGCTTGTAGTCCAGTTTGATTCCTGACAAGTGACGGGACCTTCCAAGAAAAAGTTTCTTTCCATTATGCGAAATAAGCCTTTTTAAAATTATTTTAAGCCATTGTAAACTGAAGGTTTTTATTGTTTTGGGGATTTTTGTTCTGTTTTGTTATTTTAATTTTGGCTAAAACCACCAGGCTGGAAGATCAGTGTTTTATAGGTTGACATTCTGTTGAATCGTTTTTCCTTTCTTTCTTTCTTTTTTAGGCAGAGTCTTGCTCTGTTGCCCAGGCTGGAGTCCAGTGGCACAATCTTGGCTCACTGAAAACTCCGCCTCCCGGGTTCAAGCGATTCTCCTGCCTTAGCCTCCCAAGTAGCTGGGATTAGAGGCATACCCAGCTAATTTTTGTATTTTTAGTAGAGACAAGTTTTCATCATGTTGGCCAGGTTGGTCTCAAACTCCTGACTTCATGTGATTGACCAGCCTCGGCCCCCTAAAGTGTTGGAATTACAGGCATGAGCCACCACGCACAGCCTCTATCAAATCTTAAAATATAATACAGCTTCTGATTCTTGTGTTAAGCTTTCTGAAGAAATTTAGTAACAAAACCCTTTATGGATTACATGCCAAAGAAGGCATGTTTCAACCGTAAGGTAAATTGTTTTAAAAATTTCCCTTAATTTGGCTGGGCGCAGTGCCTCACGCCTGTAATCCCAGCACTTTGGTAGGCCAAGGTGGACGGATCACCTGAGGTCAGGAGTTTGAGACCAGCATGGCCATCATGGTGAAACCCTGTCTCTACTAATAATACAAATATTAGCTGGGCATGGTGGTGTGTGCCTGTAATACCAGCTACTCAAGAGGCTGAGGCAGGAGAATTGTTTGAACTCAGGAGGCAGAGTTTTCGGTGAGCTGAGATTTTGCCATTGCACTCCAGCCTGGGCAACAGAGCAAGACTCCATTTCAAAAAAAAAAATTAAATTGTCGCCCAGCTGGAGTACAACGGCGTGATCTTGGCTCACTGCAACTTACGCCTCCTGGGCTCAAGCAGTTCTCCTTGCTCAGCTTCCTGAGTAGCTGGGATTACAGGCATGTGCCACAATGCCTGGCTAATTTTTGTATTTTTAGTAGAGATGGGGTTGGTCTCCAATTCCTGACCTCAGGTGATCCTCCCACCTTGGCCTCCCAAAGTGCTGGGATTACAGGCATGAGCCACCAGTCCCAGCCTGAACTCATGCTTTTTGATTCTTTTGCATCACTCAAGCTTTCTGTAGGTGCTTATTAATTCTTTGCTAGATTAGAGAAGTTGCTGAATTAAAATTTAGTATTCTAGAAATAAATGTAGAAAGGATGCTTTGAGAAGCATCCTTGTACTTTCATGTTATAATGCTGTTTTTAACTTACAGTAACTTTGTGATATGTTAAAGTTTATTTTCATTGATTTGTTTATATGTGATTCCTAAACTTAGAATTTGTTGGAAAGATTTTTGTTGTTGTCCTAGTGAAGGAAATACATTGCTTAAGGATTTTGTTGGATTAAATGAAGTAACACTAGTTATCACTGTTACATATAGTTAATGATTCTTTATCCTCTAAATTTGTTCTAAAATTAAACTTTTAAATGCATGCTTTCTAAAACAGGCAAAGAAGCAGAAATAATGTGATGATCACTGCGGCTTTGTTTCTGGACTGGTCCTTATCTAAGGATATTACAAGGTTTCCGAGTTACCATATTGACTCATAATATGTGATATGCTAATGTTCAGCAGAGATTATTCTTTTCTGTATGGTTACACTTCCCAACCTACCTATGATGTAGTACCTATGTGCACCCCCACGTGTGTGCATATGTACATGTTCCTAGCTTTTTATTCAGTCCTTTATGTGCTAGTTGGTTGTCGAGTGCAGATAAAAGTAATGTGTTGCATTTCTTAATCACAATATTTTATTTATAAGGAAATATTTTGATAACAGCATTTATATTAATATATGCTCTTACTGATTAGAATGCCACAACTGATAGAAAATATATTGGATATAAAATTGGTTACATATTTATATAATCTGTACACAAATAATAGCATATTTTACCAGCATAGCATACAGTAGCCATAAAATAAGAGTGGGTGATACAATAGAGCATTGGTTTCCAGTATGTTCTGGGGCACCTGGGGACTCTTGAGACCCTTTCAGATACTCTGAAGTAAACAATTTTCCATAATAGTTTTTCCTGCTCCCATTCTCTGAGGATAGTACAGTAGAGTTTTCCATGTAACAGTAGAGTTACATAATACATGTTATCACAACAGATTGAATAAAGAACCAGATTTGAGAATCTAGCTATCTTAAGCCAGATGTTAAAGAGATTTGTGAAAATGTAAAACATTTACACTCTAACTAATGAATTTGTCATTAAAATGTTACTTTTAATTGTTAACATCAAATGGGCTAGTCTTTTGAAGTACATGTTTTAAAGTTTCTTAATTTCAGCCTGGTAAATATTGCTATATACATCACCTATAAGCCAAAGCTCCTTGAGATTGTCAATATTTAGAACCGTAAAGAGATTCTGAACCCAGAAAATTCGATAGGCACTGTGCTGGAAGGTGACTGGGTGGCCTCTTGAGATAAGGTGATGACAGCCTTCTCTGAGAGTGTGGCCTTTAAGCTGAGATTCTAGACAGAATGAGCACACTTCCTGTGACTCTCCCTACTCCACTTCCGCATTCTTTTTTAGCCTTAGTATAATTACTTCCATGTCAAGTTAAGGACTTTTACTCATTCATTTCTGAATTCCTGTTGCTTACCACTTTACTTACTGGTCATTAGTAATTCTTTACAGCCAGATGCAGTGGCTCACACATTTAATCCTAGCACTTTGGAAGCTGAATCCAGAGGATCGCTTGAGCCCAGGCGTTCAAGATCAGGCTGGGCAACACAGGAAAACCTCATCTCTACAAAGAAATTAAAAATTAGCTGGGTGTGGTGGCATGTGCCTGTGGTCCCAGCTACTTGGGAGGTTGAGATGGGAGGATTGCTTGAGCCCAGGAGATGGAGGCTGCAGTGAGCTGAGATTGCATCACTACACTCCAGCCTGGGTGACAGAGCAAAACCCTGTCTCGAAAAAAATATATATTTACCTTTTAATGGAATCATTTAGATACATTTCTAAACATGAGACAAACTTTGAAGGAAGTTTAATGTCTTTGCTATCCAGACCAAACTAATTTGAAATGTATTTTTATTTATTTATTTTTTAAAACTTAACTTTTTTAGGATCTGTTATTTCTTATTAAATTCCTTTTACATGAAAAATCATAAATTGATTTTTAAAAATGACTTTTAATATTAATAGGTCTTTGTCTTCCAGACATATTTGTTAATGATAAATTTGTTTGTGTAATTTTTATGCTTTGTAACTTTAATTTGGGCCCATATATAAAGACTGTAGTTTTTACTATCATTCCTACTGTCATCATCCTTCATCATGTCATTTAAAAGCAATAGAAGTTTTAAAAGGAGTAGTAGAGAAAGACTATCAGGAATTAATGAATTTAGATAAAATAAGAGTATAAGCAAACAAGGTGGATTGTGGCCATGTTATGAATGCTCAACATTTCAACTTTTAGCAGATTAACAACTTTTTTTGAACACTTACTGTGTGCCAGGCACTATTCCCACCCCTCTGTATGTACTAAGTCATTTGCTCTTCGTAACAGCCCTATAGGCAGGTACTATTATTTCTGCTTTTCAAGCGGAGAAGCAGAAGTTGCTCTGGATCACACATGTGTTAGTGCCAGGGCAAGGATTTGAACCCAGTCATCACTATGCTCGTAACTACTGGACTATGCTACCTCTGAAGAAGAGATTATACAGCTTGTTGTGGTACAACACAAAACCTTAAAATGTTTTCAGCTCTCTTTTTTTTCACCCATCCTTATTTTTTCCCCATATGACTGTTATTTATTGAGCCTCTTGGTATCAAGCTTGCAGAACATTTCAGAGTCCCAAAGGGACTATATAAAGAACTGACTGTAAAAGTTCTGCTTTCCTCCCAAAAACTAGCAGTGGGAAAAATAAGCAGGAGAGATAAGTTGTGAAGCACAGGGAGGAAGAAAGAGTGGAAGCAGCAGTGATCTGTAGTGGTGTCTACAGGTTCTGGTTGAGTTGGTATGGGCAGCCATGTCAGCAACCAAGTCTACACTTGTTGGAGGACTCATTTTTTACGTGCTCTCTCCAGGACAGTTTTAGTTACTAGGATGTAGGGGACAGCAGTAACACCATTTGGTAGAGATTCAGAATAGCAACCAGGATGATGAGCTGCAGACATTGTCAATATCAAGTAAATAAGAAGAGGTAGAAGATAAAACAGTTCTCTCTGAGGTCCCAGAAAGCAACCTGGTAATGGAGAAATACATATCCTAGAGAGAGGTAAATCAAATGTTTTTATCCTTTTGGGAAATTACCTGGATAGGTGTACATTTCTGCAAAGCAAAAGAGAGTCAAGTTCCTGAACTGCTGGATAGGCTGGTAAGTGTTAACGGGTGTGTGATAGAAGGATGAGGACTTCAGGTTTCTAGTAAACTTAAATGTGATATGGTTTGGCTGTGTCCTCACCCAAATCTCATCTTGAATTTGTAGCTCCCATAATCCCTGTGTGTTGTGGGAGGGACCTGGTAGGAGGTAACTGAATCATGGGGGTGGGATTTTCCCATGCTGTTTCTCATGATAGTGAATCAGTCTCATGAGATCTGATAGTTTTATAAAGGACAGTCCTCCCCTGCACATGCTCTCTTACCTGCTGCCATGTAAGACTTGCCTTTGCTCCTCCTTCACTTTCTGCCATGATTGTGAGGCCTCCCCAGCCATGTGGAGCTGTGAGTCAATTAAACCTTTTTCTTTATAAATTACCCAGTCATGGGTATTTCTTCACAGTGCTACGAAAATGGACTAATACATAATGATTCCCTTGTTTGGAGGATTGTCAAATACTATATGAAAAGTGGTTTCACATGTGCTTTAAAAAAAACCCTGCATATGTGCCTTATGGTGTCATTATTTCTAATTTATAGATGTAGAAATAATAATATTAGAGAAATAAAATGTGTTTTCCAATCACATACCAGTAGGTGATCAGCAAACTGGGACTAGAACTCAGGTTCTTTTGATTGAAATTGTTTTTACAAAGCCCTGAGGGTTCTAAAAAGCTAGAGTTTCACTGAGCACCATTATATGGAAAACTTAAATGTAGGCGGAAACCATATCGAGAAAATAACCAGGTTTTAAATGTTTTATTGTATAATATTTGCTATGGTACTCTTTTATGGGCTTTAAGAATCTAGTATGCTGGCCAGGTGCGGTGGGTCACACCTGTAATCCCAGCACTTTGGGAGGCCGAGTAAGGTAGATCACTTGAGGTCAGGAGTTCAAGACCAGCCTGGTCAACATGGCGAAACCCCATCTCTACTAAAAATAAAAAAGTTAGCTGGGTGTGGTGGCACATGCCTGTAGTACTAGCTACTCAGGAGGCTTAGGCAGGAGAATTGCTTGAATCTGGGAGGCAGAGGTTACAGTGAGCCAAGATTTACCACTGGACTCCAGCCTGGGCAACAAAGCAAGACCCTGTCTCAAAAAAAAAAGAGAAAAGAAAAAGAGATAATATAATATGCATTTAGGTAATCAGAGAGATAAATTCATATTCAAATGTGCTTGTATTATGATTATTACTCATTAATAAGTATTCTTTGGAAAACTATTGTCACACAATAACATTAATTATATTTTTATTCATTGTTTTACCACATTTGAAATTCTTATTAAAGTGTTAAAATGTATTTTAATTATAAAAATAATAATTTCCTTTAAAAGTTAATAAATACTAGATGTTGGCCAGGTGCGGTGGCTCACGCCAGTAATCCCAACACTTGGGGAGGCCAAGGCAGGTGGATAACGAGGTCAGGAGTTCGAGACCAGCCTGACTAACATGGTGAAACCCCATCTCTACTAAAAATACAAAAATTAGCTGGGCATGGTGGTGCATGCTTGTAATCCCAGCTACTCAGGAGGCTGAGGCAGGAGAATCGCTTGAACCCAGGAGGTGGAGATTGCAGTGAGCCAAGATAGCACCACTGCACTCCAGCCTGGGTGACGAAGCAAGACTCGGTCTTCAAAAAATAGTAGATGTCTGTTCACACTTCATTTTTCCACTGTAAATTGCAGATTAGATTATGATAAATAGGCTATAGTCTTTTAATATTCTCTGCCCTAGTAAATGAGTTCTTGCTTATGTAAGTCAGATATTTTGTTATTTTGATATCTAAATAATTGGTTTTTATGATTTATTTTTTTCTTGACAAGCTTCTAAGCTTTGTTCAGTCTTGTCAAGTCCCTGGTGAATTTTAGATCTCTGAGTCTAGAGTTTGTTGACTGAGTTCATGAGTAAACCAAAAGATTAGTACATTGTTGATTTTTCTTTTTTTTCTAAAACCAGAGATCCTATTTGCTCTTTTAGGAAACTGTTTGAAAGTATGGCAAGTTTTAGAGAAGTTTCACAAATCTTAGCCACTTGTTTACTAATATTTTGCACACTATTTTTAGTTGATGACATGTAAGCAATTTACATTTGTCTGAACTTTCCATCTATAAGGTAGTGGTGACAGGCTGCTCTGTTTTGCAGCTAGCATCTTTAATTGATGTTGAATTGTGGCTTTCCCTGCACACAGGGTTAAGTGAAAAGGTTGCAGTCATCTAGTGAGCATTTTCCTTTAATATGCTCATTAGTGGTGGCAAGTCCAGGTTTCAGCACATGTCAGTAATTTACATTTCATTGTGGAGAGGCTGCTCTTGCTCAAGAGTTGTTTCTAAGCCTGATGAATATATATTGGGAATAAACAGAGTAGAAGAATTGAAAGCCAAATCCCTGCCAGGCCTTTCAGTTGGTTCTGAAGCTTCCAGTGGATCTCTGATTAGCAATGCGTAAAGCAGGATGAAAATGCAAAGATGAGGCCTACAAAAGTTGTCACAGGTAGGTTCTCCCCTTAAGTCCTCTTTTTGTGACTGCCTTTCCATTTCATGTTCTCCAAATTCTTTTTTCATGGCAGACTTTGTTGTTAAAGTGAAAATACTCTGTTAGACTAATGCTACAGGATCAGCCTGGTTCCTGTACCCCTTCTAACTCTGAAGCCAAGTCTGATTGTTATGCAGTGAGTTTTCAGAAGCAAAGGGCTTGATAGGCCTTGGCTCCTAGGGATCAGATGATTGTGATTGGAATCTTTGTGATGATTCCTCTGGGACTCATTTTTCCCATCTTTGCCTGATTGGTAGGTACCAGCTTGTTCTGGGTTTTGAAAGCTTGCATAGATCAGTAAAGAGTAACTGTGGAGGCTGTGGCCAGTGTTTCTGGGCGTAGAGACTGGACTCATATTCATGTTGTCTTTGAAATTGTGGTGTTTGGGAAATTCCAGAAGTTTTCTTTTTGTAGAAAAATTATATACATTATAATGAAGCATTTTTGGAACTTGGGATTTTATTACAAGTTACTTTATGCATAGATGGAGTAGCATTAGAAAACTCTGGCCTAGCTGTTTTTAGAAGAAAATGTTATAATTCTTTATACATGTTAAGTTTAATTATTTACATGTGTATAAAAATTAGATTTATTGCAAGAAAGTAGGTTTTGATATTGCTGTTTTTGTGTGTTTGTATGATGCGTTTAGTGCAGGATCTACCTGTACTAAATAAGTATCTGTGTACTTATTTAGTACAGGTAGATCCTGTACCACGAAGATACGTATCTTCATGGTGCTAGTCAAAACATGCAGTTTAAGAGGATTTGTTCAGAATTTGTGGTTAGAATCAAAAGTGAGTGAATTTATGACTTACATTATTGAAAAACATTGACAGATGTCAAGACTCAAGTCAGATTTTTATTATTTTATGATAAATTCAGTTAGATGTGGTTTAGCATTTGGATCATTTAAATATAAAGTTATGTTACAGTTTATTAAGTCTTTATGTTAGTTTTTTTAATGAGGTAGAGTTTTAACAGGGAAGCAACATGGAATAATGTTTTTGGAAATCCTTTTTGTGTGTATGAAGATAAAAATGCAAGTCTTGAGAATATTCGTTTAGTAATGTTCTGACTAGTGTTTGTAGCCTTTGTAAAAAATGTAAATTTACCTTCTAGATGACTACTTGGAACTATTGCTTTTGGATGCTTGCCAGATAAAGCCTGGTGGGATTACGTTCTGGTAAATCGCTTGCAAATTTGTGGGGGATATCAGTGACTTTGTATATTTAACTGTCCAAACTGTCATCTACATGCATCCTGTCTCTGCATTGGGTGAAAAAATTAAAAGTTTCTCAGCCAGTTAGAATTGAAGGTGACATCTGCTTTTAATTGGTATTTTATTTTCTTCCAAGTCAGTAAAAATTCAGTAAGACATGAATTATCAAATTTTGCAATGCTAAGCAACTTGTCAAGTGACAGTAAGCACTACCTTGAACAGTTGTACAGATGGGAAGTGTTAAAATGTTGATTAATCTTCCAGAGTTCTGATTATGGCTTTAGAAGCCTGAAGCTCATATAACCATTGCCAGCTTTCTAGTTTCAGAATATTATTTATTTGTTAATTTTGTAGGCCTTTTTCAATTACTGACAAATTGCCTCTTGCATAATGAACATTTTACTAGTTTTAATAAGACTTGGTCTAATAGACTAAGGGTCATAGATGGCAACGTAGAATCTGTGTTTCTATTGTCTATTATTTAGTAAACATATTAAATTCTTTTTAATAAAAAACTGAAAAAAATCTCTGATCTTTTACTTTTATTCTGTTATACACATTCATCCTATGTTGCGAAGGGAGTATCTGTTTGAATCTCGGCAAAGGAAGTCTTGCCTGGACCCCCTGTTGAAAAAGAAAATGGATTATTTCTGTTTTTACCATTTATAAGACATTTTAAGATGTAAAACATAAGGACAAAAAAAAAATCAACACCTTCAAGTAGACCATGTAAAAATAACTCAAGTCTTCAAACATTCTCAGAACTAAAAAAGACCAAGAAAATATTCCCATCATACTGATTATGTTTTAATTTTCTAGTTACTAAAAATTAGAACATGGCACTAAGTAGACTGTTTATATAAAGTATGTCTTTAAAAATTCAACTGTGAAGGAGATCTTTTTTTTGATAATCATTAATATTGAAAGTGAAGTTTCTCTTTTTCCTGTTTGAACAGTTCTGTATAGTAGAGGTAGAATTCTATTTTAAAGGTGGTTAGGACTTGTAGCAACATTTCTGGAATGAGTTTTTCAGTATTACCAGACTTCAGTTTAATTCAGGTTTTCTTTTTTGCTCTCCACTTATGAATAGCTGGTAAATATTTTATGTAGTAATGTACTTCTCTTGCTAGAAAATCAGTGGGTTATTTAATTTGATTCAGGAAATCTACCCTGTATGGTTACTTCGAAGTTGAGTAGATTTTATTTCAACTTAAAAAGTAGAAAAGATGCTACAGCAAATGATCTAATAGTTTTAGATCCATTTGATAACTTATATCTTAAACCCCTGGCCAAGTTTAGCAGTTTTACACATTTTTAGAAAATAGTTGAAAAATAGAAAATTTAGGTCTTTTAGCTAAACTGTACAAAACACTTTTATAGTCATTTTGATGCCTGATAACTTCAGGGTTCATTGCCCCTGTACATTTTTCAAATTATTTGCTTCTCAATACATAAGGCTTTAATTTACCCCCTACTGACAAATCCCAAATGGGTTTTTAAGAATTTCGAGAGTGGTCTGCTATAGTTGTGCTTTAGCACTGGCTTCGATTGCTGACACAGAATCTCTTAAGATGCACCAAATTTAGAAGGATAGGAGGTTCAGGCAGCATTTCCTCTGGCAAATGCTAAGGTTTTATTTGTGGGGGGAGGGGGGCAGAGATACAAAATTACTCTTTTCCATAATGTTTTTCTTTCTTTGATCTTGTTTTAATGCCTGTTTATTTTAAAAAATAACTTTGACACAAGACTTAGCCACATTTTTTTTTTCATTAATTAAAATTTGTGCTTGTTTGAATGGGCTTTTTAAATCTTGAATTTTATAGAATAATAATAAAGTTAAATATTTGTACCTTGAGATACCCTAACACAATTAATTATTGCTTCCATAAATAATATTGAATTTATGGAAGCAATAAATTTATGGAAGAAATAAACATACTTTACATTCCGATGAATAATGTTAACACAAATATATACTGTCTTAGAGGTGCTCAAAATGACTTTTCTGTCACCCTTCATGCTTGCTGTGTTTTTAAGGCATAAAAGAAACAGACGTTTTCTTCATTTTACTGGAGAAAAAGACTAAAACTTACAGCTAGTATTGAATTGGGGTAATAATCTTTCACTTTTTTGCCCCTCAGTGCTGTCATGATCTTTAGGGAAGTGAGGTCATGGTAGACTCGCTTGTTAATCATTTCTGCATTTTCAGCTCAGTTTGGTCATGAATACTTGACTTGCTACCTATAGTCTTGCTTCTATTTGCCTCTTTGCATGCAGTTCCTGTTGTTTAAATTACCATGCTTTCTTTATCATGTGATCCTGTCACTCTATTGACAATTGATTGGATCAGGGATTAGTGCCTGACCCAAGGTAGACATCTATAGTAGGGTCATGGATGTGTGTGTGTGTGTGTGTGTGCACGTGCGTGTGTGTGTGGTTGTTGTGAATGGTGGTGGTGGTACCAAGAAGGTTGTGACATTTGAACTAATAACTGAAAGATGAGAGAAGCAGCCAGCACTTGGAGATCTAGATTAAGAGCTCTCCAGGCAGAGGGAATAGCAGGTTTAAATGTTCTGAGGCTGGAATGAGATTTGTGAAATAGAATGTAGAGATTGGATATAGAGAAAGGAACTGGTGTGGCAGGAGAATCATGAATGAGAAGGCACATGGTACAAGACGAGGTTGAAAGGATAGGTGGCTCAGGGCACCTCCTTTCAGTTAGGGTCATTATGAGAAGCTGGGATTTGGGTCTGAGTGCATTGGGGAGTTGCTAGCAGAGTTTTGAGCACGTAGTGACCTAATGTGATGCACTTCTGTATCACTGTAACAACAGTGCTTATCAGACTGAATAATTATGTAAGTAAGAACACTTTGCTGCATAAGAGTAGGAAAATTTAAACAAGAAACAGTGCCCTAGAGGTAGTTAAATTCTCATGGGAATCCACCTGTAGACATCTTCTCTCCTGAATTTGTCCTGCTAGTCTTAGGATCATAGCTTTCTGTCAAAACAAAGCTATCTTCTAATTTATATTTTGCAAATCATTTGCTTTTCAGTAAACCTCATTCTTGCTTATCGGAGTTAATATAATACCAAGATCCAAGATTCCTCTTTCCACGATGGCTTATTTTCCTCAGGCTGTGTTATTTATTCAGTATTGAAAAACACCCCCATATGACAGCCTATGGGAACCATTGACTCTTCAGGTCCTAAGAACAGTTGGAGAGTTAGGGGGTAGGTGTGGATACAAAGGGAGTATGTGGTATTCCAGTTTAAGGTGGCCACTCTAAATTCTGGCTCCTCTGACTTTTTTCCCCTGGGGTTAATTACTAACATGCTTCTTTGACTTTCTGTCTGGCTAGTAAGTGAGGTTACATAGCACAAATGCTTAAATGAATGCATGTGTATTGGCAGCCTTGTATATGGGCTCATGTTTGCACACAAATACTCAAATTCCAGTGAAGTTTGCCTTGCCAACATCCTTTCCACCACGGGCGATTTGTGGAAGCCAGTCAGGATCATCTTATCTTCCCTGACAATTGTTGATTCAGGGATTTATCACGGCTTAAGACAGTGTGGGCCAATGAAACATGATGAAAGGCTTGCCTGGGATTCCTGGAAAAGGAACCTCCTCATTCTTAAGAGAAAGACATTAGAAGCCAAGTTCTCTTGCATTCTCCCCAACCCACCACCTTGTGAATGAGAGGGTTTAGTTGCTGCTGGCAGCAGTGTTGTGACTATGAGGGATAGCTAGTCTGAGGATAAAGCTGACTTACAGAATAAGGCAGATCCGAGAGAATGGCAGAGAAATCCAGAATTGGGAGATATATTTTTGGAAGAATTTCTGTCTAAAAGCATTGTAGGGTATGTGTTATAGCGAGAGGAGAGTTGGGATGTTTAATGGGTTAACAGCATTTTGTTCTTTATCATATATTTATTGAAAAATTTTCACATTCCATTGTGCCAGACACTGAGGAATTTACTTAAAAAATAAAGTAGGGCACAGAACTTGCCTTTCCAGGAAACTTATTTACAGGTATTGGGTTTTGATTCCTTCTTTCTTTCTTCTTTGGAGACAGGCTGTCGCTCTGCAGCCCAGGCAAGAGTGCGGTAGCGTGCTCATGGCTCACTGCAACTTCTACATCCTGGGCTCAAGCAATCCTCCCGCTGTAGCCTCCTGAATAACTGAGACTACAGGCATGTGCCACCAGGCCTGGCCAATTTTTGTAATCTTTGTAGAGATGGAGTCTGGCCACGTTGCCCAGGCTCATCTTGAACTCCTGGGCTCAAGTGATCTGCTAGTCTTGATTCCTTCTATAACTGCCCCTTGTATTGGATTTGGGCACTGAGAGAACACTGTTACTGTTTTTTTTTTTTCTGATAGAGTCTCGCTCTGTCGCCCAGACTGGAGTGCGGTGGCATGATCTTGGCTTACTGCAACCTCTGCCTCCAGGTTCAAGTGATTCTCCTGCCTCAGCCTCCTGATTAGCTGGGACTACAGGTGTGTGCCACCACACCTGGCTAATTTTTTTATTTTTAGTAGAGATGGGGTTTCACCATGTTGGCCAGGCTGGTCTCAAACTCCTGACCTTAGGTGATCCTCTTGCTTTGGCCTCCCAAAGTGCTGGGATTGTAGTACTGTGCCTGGCCAGTTACTAATATTCAGTTTTAAATTTTAGAAACCTAGTACTTAAAGCGTATTAACCTTTGCTTACTGTGGAACCAATGTCAGGGCTGTGAGTTGCCTTCAGTGATGTTGGTGGGCAGCCGTAACTGTCTGTGTGCTTTGAGGAATCCAACAGTGAGAAGATAGCTAGACTTGAGGACAGTACTGGAAGCAGAGAATAGCCAGCGGTTGGTCGGTCTTAACTTCTCTCTGGGTTTATGCTTCATTCTTTTGTTTCTGCAAGCCTCTCTGCCTTCCACCTCTGCATGTCTCGCTCTCTTGGCCCTGTGGAACATGCTGACTTCATCGCTCTCGAGCCTGCATGACATAGGCCAGGGATCCTGAAAAGAGGAGAGCTTATTTTTCTCTCTGTTTCCATGCCCCATTCCTAGGAAAGAGACCCTGATAGGTCTAGTTTGGGCCAGCTGCGTTTTGCCACACCTGTCTGTTGAGGGAGCAAGATTATGCCATCCACAAGGGCCACAACTGAGGAGGTCTTTTGCTGTCTTTGAGAAAAGGGCAGTTCAGGAAAGTCAGGCTAACTCTGCCACCAAATGTCTCACAAACCACATAATTATAGGACAGTATGATAATTGCAGCAATCAAAGACTGTTGAGTGTTGAGTGCAGGAAGGTAGTGGTTAACTCTGGTAGGTTAGGGGTTGGGTACAGATGAATAGAACATTGTCAAATTTCAGATAAAGGGTGTGTGTGTTTGCCTGTGGGTGCGCGCATGTGTGTGTATGAAGGATTCGTGAGGGGGAGTATTTTATATTAGTATAAATGTTGGTTTCCTCCCTAAGAATTTATTCCTATCATAAATGCTCTGTGCCTCTATTACGCTAAGTTTCATAATTGTGGTATCATTAGAGTTCTAAAGTACAGAAAATAGAAGAAAATCTTGGACTTTTTGAGCTGGAAAGGCCTTAGTACTTATCTAATTTGTTTGACATACATCTTTTGATGTGGCAGATTCTGGTAAATATAAAGACAAACCAGGTTCCCTAACCCTGAAGAGGTTTATAGGGGGAATACGGCAGGGAGGAGATACTGGAAGGAGTTTCTCTGATTCCCAGGAGAGGACAGCTGGTCGATGGGGAAAGTCAGATAAAGTGATTCGTTTTGATGGAGGAGAGGTGCCCAGAAAAGTTTCACGAAGAAGGTGACATTTGAACTAGCCCTGGAAGATAGGTAGAATTTAGGCAGGGGAGATGATGGAGGAGAAGAATGTGGACCCAGGTAGAGCAGACATTCCAGGAAGGGGCTACAGTGTGGGGATGGCAGAAAAAGGGGTGCTGCATTGAGCCATGAACTGTGATAGACCTTTGAGTATAAGAGTAAGCCTGGAAAGTGAAGGGCCCTGGGTACTGGGCTTGAATTTGTTTATACCACTCAAGTATTCCACAAAATCCCTGTGGGCATTGAAGTGCTTCAGGGGAGCATTCTGTATGATGCTGGCTTTTTCTGCCATTTTCCTCAATTTAGCAAATGGCAGGAAATTTGGTATCATCTTTGCCTACCTTTGCTGTTAGGTCATGTGTTAGTCTGTTCTTGCATTGAGTGCCTGAGACTGGATAATTTATAAGAAAAGAGGTTTAACTGGCTCCCGATTCTACAGGCTGTACAGGAAGCATGGTGTCTTCTGCTTCTGGGGAGGCCTCAGGAAACTTACGCTCATGGTAGAGGGCAAAGAGGAGCAGACATGTCTTACATGACCATAGCAGGAGTGAAAGAGGGGGGAGGATTATAATATAGTAGTTATTGCTTCCTGATACACATCTTATTTCTTTGTCTTTTTCCCCTGCTGAAATATAGCCTAGACAATCATGGGAGTTCCTGTCTCTTTTGAGCGTTACTATTTCCTCATTGCCTAGAACAGTGTCTGTCTCATATATATATGCTTAACGAACAAATGAATAAGAGGTAGATTATCTAGTTTTAGGCCATTCATGGAAAGTTTAATAATCTAAATTCTTTGTTAAGTAGGCGAATATTTATAAATAAAGAAATGGTTCTAAGATGTCTCTGTAAGATGGCTCTTCAACTCTTGCTCAAACTTATGATGACTGGAAACTTAAGCCTTTTCATCATATAGACCAGCATTTAGCAGGCTTTTTTTCTGTAAAGGGCCAGATAATAAGTGTTTTAGGCTTTCTGGGCCATACTGTCACAACCATTCAACTGTGTTGTAAATACTCAGCTCTGCAGCTGTAGTGTGAAAGCAGCCCTAGACTAGAGGTAAATGAATGGGTATGACTGTGTTTCAATAAAACTTCTATTATGGATACTTAAATTGGAATTTTATGTAATTTTAACATGTCACGAAATCCTGCTTTTTTTTTTTTCAACTATTTAAAAACATAAAAAATCTTTCTTAGCTCAAAGACTACAAACGTGGTGGGCCGGCTTTGGCCTGTAGGCTGTGATTGGCCAGTACTTGTTAAAGACATTTCTGTCTTCCTCAGCTTTAATGGTTAGAAAACTCTTTATTATATTAACTGAAATCTATCTGTTTAGAATATTTACCTATTTTCTTCTGTGGTGAAATAGGACATACATATGAACAATGCACATAATATAAATGTGTAGCTCTACAAATTATTGTGAACACCCACATAATATTACCTAGGTCAAAAAATAAGACAAATGTCTGCACCCTAGAAATCCTTTGTATGTTCCCTCCAAATGTTTCCTTCCTTCCTATCCCAGGAGCATTGTCCTAACTATTATGGGGATCATTTCCTTGCTTCTGTTTATGCTTTCACCTCCTTAATATGTATCCTATGGCTCTAGAATTTAGTTTTGCCTATTTTTTGAACTTTCTATAGATAGAATCACATGGTTTAAAAAAATTGCCTTCTATCTTTCTTTTTTTATTTCTTTCTGTTATTTTCTTTTTTTCTTTCTTTTGTTTCAACAGTTTTGTTCTATCTCCCAGGCTGGAGTGCAGTGGTCCGATCATGGCCCACTGCAGCCTCAACCCTCCTGGGCTCAGGCGATTCTCCCACCACGGCCTCCCAAGTAGCTGGGACCACTGGCACAAGCCACCATGCCTGGCTAATTTTGTTTATGTTTTGTAGAGACAAGGTCTCACTATGTTGCTCAGACGGTCTCGAACTCCTGGGCTCAAGTGATCTGCATGCCTCGGCCTCCCGAAGTGTTGGGATTACAGGTTTTCTTAAATTTCTTTTCATAACGTTTATTAGTCTCCTGCTTAGAAGTATTATACATTTTCACTGTATTTATTATTAGAAATTTGAATCTTAAAAATTATTCAGTGTTCTCTTTGATTTCAGTCTTATTATTCCATGTAGTTGAAATAGCTTTGAATTAATATTTTGTAATTTCTTTTTCAGCTTTGTTGCATCATCTAATTAGGCAATCAGGTCTTTGTGTGGCTTTATACAAGTATTTAGTAAAAATGTCCATTAGAGAAGGGCCAAAAGTAGAGTAGGGCTTTTTAGTTAGAAAGAAATGGATAATTCAGTGGTCTGGATATGACGTTTGAAACAGTTGTGTATTTGTACAAATATGTTTAGTTTAATACACACTTCTCTGTGTTGTCCATAAGCACACATTTAGATATGGCCATGAGAAAGATTTTGGGTGACCATGTGAATGAAAAATTACTTGGTATAGTTATTTCTGCTAATGAATGGGGAATGTATAGAAATATGGAAATTACAAAATAGGGGCAGGGTGCAGTGGCTCACCCCTGTAATCCCAGCACTTTGGGAGGCCGAAGCGGGTGGATAACTTGAGGCCAGGAGTTTGAGACCACACTGGGGAAAATAGTGAAACCCTGTCTCTACTAAATATACAAAAATGAGCCAAGTGTGGTGGCGCACGCCTGTAATCCCAGCCACTCAGGAGGTGAGGAACCAGCTTCGCTTGAACCTGGGAGGCAGAGGTTGCAGTGAGCCAAGATCGCATCACTGCACTGCATTTCAGCCTGGGCAACAGAATGAGACTCCATCTAAAAAAAAAAAGTACAAAATAGGGATAGTACAGAAGAAATCTGAGAATGTTTTCTACAATTTAATTTATATAGTCTAGTAACTGTATTTAATAATACTAAATTTCTATCCTGTTAAGTATATGCCAGTTGAGAATGTGCACAATGAATTCAGGGATGCTGTGACGGAATTATTTTCAGAATTTAAAATTTTTGATGCATAATTGAGAATTAATTGCAATGATGAAACGTGTAACATGTAGTAGTTTATGTGGACATTAGATTAATTTATAAAATTTCTGGTTTTCCCAAAATATTTGAATTATGCTCTAGAAAAGTCCAGGGGCTCACTGCTGCAACCCTAAATGTAGCTATACTGATACAGGATTTGGCAACCTAATTAATGCAGGGTTGAGGCACAAAGAAGTTTAAAAACACTCCATTCCATAGTGTTTAATAGATTTATACCTGTTGATTATTAATTTTTAAGTTTGCAGAATAGATATTATCTTCTATGATTTAAAAAATTGGAGAAAGGGGATAATCACTATAATAAAGAATCAAAATTATGCCTTTGTATTTTCAGACTAACATGGGAAGAAGAAATTCTTGGTAATAAGTCAGTTGGAATCTGCGATAGGCCGGAGAGGTATTTGGGCAGGTATGGGAAATAGTGCTATTTTTAGTCTGTTCACTTTCATGAAGCTGACCACAAGGTGGGGATAATATGTTGTATGAGATCTGGATGACCTGTGATGTCATCCAGAGTTGTAACAGAGAATTATATTACTTTAAAGAATGTGTTTTTTAAAATTTGGACGTTTACAGATGAGTTAGATTAAAACAATTATTTTACAGCTGTATCTTGACTATTTAGTTATGCCAACAATCATCATTTTTTTAAGTTGGTTCCCAGCACTGTAAGGTTCTTATTTTATTTTTTTAAAAAACTTTTAAGTTCAGGGGTACATGTGCAGGTTTGTTACATAAGTAAATGTGTGTCGTGGGGGTGGTGTTCTTTTTATTTCAATAAATTTTGGGGGAACAGGTGGTATTTGGTTACATGAATAAGCTCTTTAGTGGTGATTTCTGAGATTTTGGTGCACCCATCACCTAAGCAGTGTACGCTGTACCCAGGGTGTAGTCTTTTATCCCATACCCCCCCTCCCACTCTTTTCCTGAGTCCCCAAGGTTTCTTGTATTATTCTTATACCTTTGCCTCCTCATAGCTTAGCCCCCACTTATGAGTGAGAACATACGATGTTTGGTTTTCCATTCCCGAGTTACTGCACTTAGAAAAATGGTCTCCACTTTGGGAGGCCAAGGCGGGCGGATCATGAGGTCAAGAGATCAAGACCATCCTGGCCAACATGGTAAAACCTCGTCTCTGCTAAAAATGTAAAAATTAGCTAGGCATTGTGGTGCATGCCTGTAATCCCAGCTACTCGGGAGGTTGAGGCAGGAGAACTGGCTGAATCCAGGAGGTGGAGGTTACAGTGAGCTGTAACCACTGTGCCACTGCACTCCAATCTGGCAAAAGAGTGAGACTCTACTCAAAAAAAAAAAAAAAAAAAAAAAAAGAATTCTATCCAGGTTGCTGCGAATACCATTTTTTCATTCCTTTTTATGACTGAGTAGGTATTCCATGATATGTATGTACCACAATTTATCTACTCATTGATTGATGGGTATTTGATCTGGTTCTATATTTTTGTAATTGCAAACTGTGCTGCTATAAACATGCGTATGCAAGTATATTTTTTGTATAATGACTTCTTTTCCTCTGGGTAGATACCCAGTAGTGGGATTGCTGGATCACGTGGTAGGTCTGCTTTTAGTTCTTTAATGAATCTTCACACTGTTTTCCATAGTGGTTGTACTAGTTTACATTCCCACCAGCAGTGTGAAAGTGTTCCCTTTTCACCACATCCAAGCCAACATCTATTACTTTTTTATTGTGGCCACTCTTGCAGGAGTAAGGTGGTATCTATCGTATTGTGGTTTTGAATTGCATTTCCCTGATTTTTAGTGATGTTGAGCATATTTTCATGTTTGTTGGCCATCTGTATATCTTCTTTTGAAAATTGTCTGTTCATGCCCTTAGCCCACTTTTTGATGGGATTGTTTGTTTTTTTATTGGTGATTTGTTTGAGTTCATTGTACATTCTGGATATTAGTCCTTTGTCAGATGTTTAGATTGCGAAGATTTTCTCCCACTTTGTGAGTTGTCTGTTTACTCTGCTGATTGTTTCTTTTGCTGTACAGAAGCTTTTTAGTTTAAATCCCATCTTTTATCTTTGTTTTTGTTGCATTTTCTTTTGGGTTCTTTGTCATGAAGCCTTTGCTTAAGCTCTTTGCCTAAACCCTTGTCTCTATTTAAAAAAAAAAAAAAAGTGTTGCCCAGGCTGGTCTCAAACTCCTGAACTCAAGCAGTCCTCTTGCTTTGGCTTCTCAAAGTGTTGGGATTACAGGCATGAGCCACTGTGCCCACCTGCGTTCTTCTTATAAATCCATAAAATTACACCTTTGCAGCTTAAGATTATTTCTGGACTGTCCTCTCACTAAAAATACCCTGGAATCAATTTATAGGTTATTAATTTGAAAATTCTTTGCTAGGTTGGACAGCCATATTGGAAAAGGACCAGATCCCTTTAGGGTTTTGTTATTGGTAATATAAAGAGGACAGAGAATGTATTTCAAATTAGTTGTCATTTCATGAGGTGTTGCCCTTCATTTCTTGGCAGGTGTTAACTAGAATCTAGCCTCCTCTTAGAATAGTTTAAAATGTCTCATGACTAATTAATATTATGCAATCAGAGCACTGTTTTCTGATTAATAAGGTGGGTGGACCTTATGAAATGTTATCTGAAGATCATGCATGTAATCTTTGATGGGTGTTTATGTGTTAGAGTGACTTAATTCCCGTGTGTTCAACTTCTAGTGTGAATAGTAAGGCCAAAAATTCAAAAGGGCTTTTGAAGTTGATTTGTAATTAAATAGCATTATTAAAACAAAGAGTCAAAGCCTTGTCAAGTATGATAAATTCAGTGTCAAAATTGAGCTTTTTTTTTTTTTTTTTTTTGAGTTAGAGTCTTGCTATGTTGCCAGGCTGGAGTGCAGTGGCACAATATTGGCTCAATGCAACCACCGCTTCCCGGGTTCAGGCAATTCTACTGCTTCAGCCACTTTAGTAGTTGGGACTACAAGCGCGCTACCATGCCTAGCTAATTTTTGTGTTTTTAGTAGAGACAGAGTTTCACCATGTTGGCCAGGATGGTCTTGATCTCTCGATACCGTGATACGCCTGCCTCGGCCTCCCAAAGTGCTGGGATTACAGGCCTGAGCCACTGTGCCTGGCTAAAATTGAGCCTTTAAAACTAAAAAGCTTAGCCAGGTGCGGTGGCTCACACATGTAATCCCAGCACTTTGGGAGGCCGAGGTGGGTGGATCATTTGAGGTCAGGAGTTCGAGATCAGCCTGGCCAACATGGTGAAATCCTGTCTCTCCTAAAAATGAGCCAAAAGTGGTGACTCATGCCTGTAGTCCCAGCTACTTGGGAGGCTAAAGCAGGATAATTGCTTGAACCCAGGAGGTGGAGGCTGCAGTGAGCTGAGATTGTGTCATTAAACTCCAACCTGGGTGACAGAGTGAGACCCTGTCTCAAAAACAAAATAATAAAATAAAAAACTGAAAAGCTCACACCTGTTATCCTAGCACTTTGAGAGGCCAAGGTGCAAGGATTGCTTGAGCCCAGGTGTTTGGACCAGCCTGGACAAAATAAGGAGACCTTGTCACTACAAAAAAAAATTTAGCCAAGTCTAGTGGTACATGCCTGTAGTTCCAGCTGCTTTGGAGGCTGAGGTAGGAGGATGGCTTGAGCTCTAGGGGTCAAGGCTGCAGTGAGCTGTGATCACACTACCTACTGCACTCTAGCCTGGGTAACAGAGAGTGATCCTGCTTCCAAAAAACAAAAGAAAACAAAACAAAACAAAAACAACCCTCCCCAAACCAGAAAACATTCTCAACCATAGTACTTCCAAACATCCTTTTTGTGTTAGAAGTATTTTTAAGGCAATGATAACGTCAGTAAACTATTTCAGATCTGTTGGAAGCGCATCTCAGCACATGACAATTGTGATTTCATAAGCTTCTTAAGGTTTCAAGTGCACAGCATTTTACCACAAAGAAGTGTGCTTTTATTGGTTTATGTCTCTTTACTGAAGTCATTCCAGGTCCCTGTAAGAAGGTTTTCCGTAGAAGTCTCCTCCTCCTTTTCCTGTGAGCAAGTCACTTATGCTCAAAATGAAACTCATTATCCTCATAAGCAAACCCGCTCTTTGATTCCCACTTTCAATGAAGTCTTCTGGTGTGAAAATGTTAGGGTCACCTTTGAGTGCTCCCTGTCCCTTGCACTTCCTCATAGATTCCCCCTAAATCCATTGCAGGTCTGCTGTGTGGGTGCTGCAGCCCTCTGTACCTCTTTCCTCTCTGCTCGGTTCCCACTACTTTCTGTTACTTATGCATATACCTGTTTGCCTCACCTGGGCCACTGACTGCCTCATCTTTGCCTGTCCTGCCTGGAGCTGCCTCGGTGCTGCTGCCAGCTGGTCTTCTTGAAGCCCTGTGCTTTGGACCCTTCCCGGGCTCACCGTTGTCTGCAGAGTCTGTGTTCTTCACAGTAATTTTGGTATCTTCTGACACTCTGTGATAGGAGCCCTGGCTGCTCTGTTGTGGTAGACATTTTTAGTTTTGTCTGTGCTAAATTATTTCTTCTTCGGGGAACAGGGCATTGTTGCATTGTTCCTTTTTGGTGGAGTTCTTGCCTGTACTTTATGTTGGGATTGAAGGGAATGTGAGTATACAAGAGGAAGGGGCAGTCAGGAAGAGATGAGGGGTGTAGGGAAGAGGTAGGTTCAGCCTCTTCGGTATGGATCTCATTTAGTTGTGGCTAAGGGGCCACAACGTAAACAGCGTTGTTACTGTTTCAGGAATGAGGCTTTTGGAACACAGAAGTCTCTACCCAGGTAGGAAGGCTGGGAGGCCTCAGCAGCCGATAGTGGTGTGACTAAGACTCGGAATCCCTTCACACTTATGCAACAGCTTACTATGGGTCACCTCCATCCTAAGTGCCTTACATTTATTAATTCATGTATCCTCACAGATGGGGAAACTGAGGCACACAGCAGTCAAGGAACTCATCTAAGGACAACCAGGTCGTATATGGTGGAATTGGAGTAAAGGCAGACTCCACAGTCCCTGTTCTTAACTGTTACACTCCACTGCTTCTAACTCCTGACTTTCTTTTACACAAGAATATAATTTAAAATCCTGCTCAATACTTGTTTTGTAAGATTCCAGTGGCATGCGTAGTGAGGGGTTACAGTTGGTGTCAGTCACACTTCAAACAGCTGGCAATAGGGGTAATAACATATACCTGAGGAAGTCATGCTGGCTGCTACAACACTGTGAGAAGATCATTCTGCTGAGATTTTATGCTTGCTGGTAGTTGATATAAAATGAAGCTTAGTCTATTGTATGCAATGCCAGCTTTTTCCTTCATCCCTTACAAGGCTTGACTTTAATGAAAGGAGAAGATTGCACTCTCAAGTCTCATTTAACTAGAAGGTTACAAAGGCTCTGGTTGGAATTATTGAGAAAGACAGAAATTTCAGGTGATCTGAACATGTTAAATTGTACCAGTACTTAATATGAATTGGAAGAAGAAATTCTCTGAAGCAAAGGGGGTGGAATTTGTATCTTGGAAAGAATTTCCTTTGTCCTTTATTATTTATACAGTTGATAATTGCAATATTGCCACTTCACATATGAAAATATCATTGTAGTAAATTATGTAGAGTTGTCTGACAAAGTTCCCATCCATCTTCACTTTAGTCCAATTGCCATTAGTAGTTTCCCAGAGTACTTTGTAATTCCTCTACCACGGTACTCATGCTCTATTTTTATTTTAATTGTGTTATATTTTGTCTTCCTAGTCAACTAAGCGAGGTCCTGGTGTACCTCTGTCTTGCCCATCATTGAATTCCTAGACTTAGCACAGTGCCTGAGGCAGAGTAGGTATTGGCAGCTATTTGTAGGATAACTGAATGAATGAATGACTGTGTTAAGCAGACATCAAAGACATATAAAATTGCAGTCTAGTTGTTGTAGGACTTAAAAAGAGATGAGATTCTTATAAATGAGCACTGGTTGTTTGCAGTCTCATTATTATTCTCTGGTGATCAAAAAACTCTTTACACATGCACCAGTAGTCCCAGCTACTCAGGAGGCTGAGGCAGGAGGATCCCTTGAGCCTGGAAGGCAGAGGTTGCAGTGAGCCGAGATCATGCCACTGCACTCCAGTCCAGGTGACAAAGCCAGACCCTGTCTTAAAAAGGAAAGAACTGTTTACAGATCAGTGAGAGAGGTGTTTTCCTAAATATTTAAATGTTTGCCCATGCTCCTTTTCCAAATCTTGGTTGTCCTTTTCCCCCTCAAATGCTGCTTCCTTTGTGACACTCTCCTTGATTCCCTTGTTGGACTCTGTTCACTGTAAGTGTCTGATTTTTTACCTCTTCTAGTACATTGACTACTCTTACCGTGTATTGTTTTTATTTTTTGGTACATGTGTTATTGTTTGTTCTGCTAGACTATCAACTCCTTGTGTGTGAAAACCATGTCTACTTAAACCAGCCCTCTTCTGAGAGTGAAAAGGGACACTAATCAGATAGTACACTGATTAATAGATGTGTTCAAGGCTGTGCAAGGCAAACCTGTCTGGTTACTTCCCAGTAATCTTTAGCTTATTGAAAAAGCATGGGCCACCTACACCTGTTTATAAGCAGGTGAGATGGGCCTGAGAAGGTGATTGAGTTGCAGAATCAAAATGCTGGTTTGTCTCTTAGTCTTATCTCTGTCACTTTACCAGTCTAATGACTGTGGGCAATTTATTTCATCTTGAAGATCCTCATTTTACTGACATGTTAAGTAGAGATGGTCATTTATTTCCTGCTTAGGCCCCCTCCTTTTTTTTTGAGCGAGAAATAATATTTTAAAAAGCCCTTTAGAGCTGTGAAGTGTCGTAGATATTACTATATCGTTTTAGAATCAATTGAAGACTTTCTAACTTTGTAAACAAACTTGAATCTGATGACTGAAATGTTAATCTATAAAATGGTTTTTTTAGTAATAAAGTGAGCCTTAATACAATGCTTTGTAAATACTATGAAATAAGCAAGTAAAGAAATACTGTAATTTTTGTTAGTAGTATTATATTCCTTGTTCTTTTACTTCGTTTTTAAACTTAGAATTGTTTCCCACCTACAGATAAATAAATGTCAGCTTGGGTCCATCTACTACATCTTATTGTCACTTTCACTTCGTTGCATCATTGCTGTTAATCAGAATAAAGGATAAATTTAGCAGGTTGTTGGGTTAGAGTAGTGCTGAGTATTGTGAAGAATTTTGCTCAAGGCAATTAATTAGAAATCATGATCTCTGCTCTTTTAATATTCTGCTCAGTATTTGAAATAAGCTTTATAATGTAGGGTATAGTGAAACACCGCAATTAAGTGCTTAAAATAAGAACATCCCAACTGTAGGTAGAGCATGCTTTACCTAAAGTCTCTTATTTCTACCCAGCAATGGGTTTGAAAATCCCATTGTTGTGTTTCAGAAAACATGAAGTTTCGTAAGACGTGGGAAGATTTTGACTTGTAAATTTTGAAAGACATTGAAGAAAATAGAAAAAGCACACAATTCAGAAAATATACAAGGCCAATTAAAAAGTTGTAAAATTAAATTTAATATCTGATCTTCCAGACTAAACAAAAGATCTCTGGCCTTTCACTAGTTTACCAACTTCCTGTTTTTTTTCACTCTTAGCAGTTCACTAAGTATGAATGGACTGTGAGGAAGAGCAGGAAGGGATGGCATTGGGCATTTATAGCAACAGCCCCTCATGCTAAGTGAAGTGTTTTCAAATCTTCATTTTTTTTTTTTTTTGCTTAAACTGTAAAATTGCTAATTACATTCATTGTAAGTTATATTCTAGAGTTTAACTGGAAAAATATTATTTTGCAACTAAAAATGTACCAATTAATTTTTCTGTTCATGAAACAATAAAAAGAATTTAATCAGGGAGAAATGAAAACAGCTCATTTTAAATATTCAAATTGTAGGGATATAAAAGTATTTTATATGAGGTATGAAATTATAGCTTCAAAACAAATTCCTGTGATCAGTTTTTATGAGGAGGACCTTAGCAATGTATACCAAATTTAAATGTGAAGCTTCTTACTCTTCTTACCTCATCTTAAAAGAGACATCTAAAAGAAAAACTATAATTTATATCTGTATGTTTAATTAAAGCATTATTGCTATTATTATGTAAAGCAGAAAGAAACTTCTTAAAAGTAGCTGAGTGATATATTTAAGATTTTCACCTAAGGAAATTTAGTATTATTTAAACTGATGAACAGTATTTAGCAATGTATTTTCATTAGGGTTCTAATATTAAAGCTAGCATTTCTTTAAGGGAGGGAGGCTAAAATTCATCCCAAAGCCTGTTTTTGTTAACTCAAATTTTCTCAGTGTTATTGCTAAACAAGTTATTGAATTTTCTCTGGGTGTCTTCTATATTCTCTTTCTTTGATTCTTTCCAGTGCAACCAGTCTAAGATTTTACATGATAAAGGAGATCTGTGGAACTAATCCTAGAAACCTCTTTCTATTTTCTCACATAACACCTCCAGGCACAGAGAAGACAAAATACTTCATTTGCATTCTTAAACATTAGGAACTCAGAATAAGTCTTTCAGCTGGAAATGTTATTGCATCTACATTTCCCGAAGAGAAAAAGGTTAACAGCCTACTCAGGTTTATGTTAACTATCTCTTTTTAGTATCCTGATCTGCACAAAGAGTGAAAAATGTTAAGCTTAACCACCCAGTCTCTTTTCTTCTTCACAATTAAGGAGACTCTGGAAGTGGCTATCAGTGCTGATTATAGGGAAATAAAAAGAAGAAATCAGATATGCCCAAAAGAAATGGAAAATGCTAACAAACTTTAATCTTAGTCTTCTAGGAATAGAACATTTCCAAAATTAATATAGAATATAGTAATTCAAATTTTTAAAAATAAAGTTTCCTCCATAAATTTGAAAAGCTTACCAGGAAAGTACAAAGATATCGAGATTTATAGTTTGTTTGTTTTATAGTTTGGTTTTTATTAAAGTAATCAATACCAAAAACCTCTTGTTTGCCCTAAATACTTTTGTCAGAAACCTGAAACATTTAATAAAAGAAATGGAACAATTTTCTGACTTAATGTTAGCTAAAAAGTGGAAATGGAAATAATTCAATTGCCAGATATTAAAAAAGTTTTCTATTGCTATAATGCTCACCATCAGCGTAGGAGAAACAAAGTTTCATATTTAACTATAATATATTCCTTAAAATATACTTAAGTAGGAAACTTGACTACTGCCAACAGTTACAGTGGGGAAAGTTACCATTATTCTCTTTCTCTAACTAAATACAGTATGTAGCTATCATCTGGAAGTAATAGTATTACTTCAGTGCATTGTGCCAGTAGACACTTAATACAGAATATACGTTGGACTAAATGAAATCCAGATCCAAGTAATACTGAAAGAGAGAGACACAGGTTCCTTTGGTTAAACTAAGTCACAGCATACAGTGTACTATAAATTAAATACAGTTTGTAAGTATGTCATTAGATTTTAATTGAACTTGCAATTAGCATCCCAGACACATTTTAAAACCATGTGGGTTTATAAATTTTGATTTTTGAATTTTAAAATAATAGAACCTTTGCCCCTTTCCGCTCCCCATCTCCCATAGCAATTTCTTTTATGCTCTTATCCTAATGAATTACCTAAATTGGGTTTTAATTTATAATGAGCTGATAAAGAAAATGACTCCTTAGCTGGGCCCAGTGGCTCATGCCTGTAATCCCAGCACTTTGGGAGGCCGAGGTGGCCAGATCATGAGGTCAGGGGTTCAAGACCAGCCTGACCAACATGGTGAAACCCCATCTCTACTAAAATTACAAAAATTAGCTGGGCTTGCTGGCATGTGCCTGTAATCCTAGCTACTCAGGAGGCTGAGGCAGGAGAATTGCCTGAACCCAGGAGGCAGAGGTTGCAGTGAGCCAAGACCGTGCCACTGCGCTCCAGCCTGGGCGACAAAACGAGACTCTGTCTCAAAAAGAAAAGGAAAGAAAAGAAAAG
>CAUYLG010029344.1:0-24981 GCA_963573385.1 Cacajao melanocephalus | reverse complement strand
GCTGCTTGTTTGTTATTTTCATCCCTTATTCCTTCCTGTCTCCATTGTTAAGCACAATTATTGGCATAAAAGAGGTTTTTAATACCCATTTTTAGACTGCATTCTAGCCTGGGGAATAGAACAAGAATCCCGTTCTCTCTCTCTCTTTCTCTTCCTCTTTCTTTCTCTCTTACATTCTTTTTTATTCTTTCTTTCACTCTTTCTTTTCTCTCTTTTTCTTTCTTTCTAAAAAATAAAAAAATTAAAAAAAAAACAATCTGCAAATTCAATGCAATCTTTATCAAAATAGCAATGACATTCTTCACAGAAATAAGGAAAAAATTCGAAAATTTATATGGAACAAAGAAAACCCAGAATAGCCAAAGCTACCCATATCAAAAAGAATAAAACTGGAGGAATCACGTTACTGACATCAAATTATACTGCAGAGCTAGAGTAACCCAAACAGCAAGATACTGGCATAAAAACAGACAAACAGACCAATGAAACAGACTAGAGAACCCAGAAACACACCTACAGTGTGAACTGATTTTTATCAAAGGTGTCAAGAACATATACTTTCTTAGAGAAAAGGCTTTTAGTTTTTCCCTGTTCAGTATGATACTAGCTGTGGGTCTGTCCGATATGGCTTTTATGCTCCAGGACATTGATCTGGACAAAAATTTCTTCAGTAAAACCCCACATGTACAGGCAACCACAGCAAATAAATAAATAAATAAATAAACAAATAGGATCACATCAAATTAAAACCAACTGCACAGCAAAGAAACAATCCACAAAGTGAAGAGACAACCAACAGAATGGGAGAAAATATTTGCAAAGTACCCATCTGACAAAAGATTAATAACAAGAATATATAAGGAGCTCAAACAACTCTATAGGAAAAAAAAATCTAATAATCTCATTTTTAAATGGGCAAAAGATTTGATTAGACATTTCTCAAAAGAAGACATACAATGGCAAACCAGTGTCTGAAAAGGTGCTTAACATCATTGATCATGAGAGAAATGCAAATCAAAACTACAATGAGATATTATCTCACCTCAGTTAAAATGGTTTTTATCCAAAAGGCAGGCAATAACAAATGCTGGCAAGTATGTGGAGAAAAAGGAAACCTCATATGCTGTTGGTGGGAATGTAAATCAGTACAAACACTATAGAGAACAGTTTGGACATTCTTCAAAAAACTAAAATAGAGTTATCATATGATCCAGCAATCCCACTGCAGGTTATATACCCAAAAGAAATGAAATCAATGTATCAAAGAGATATCTGCACTCCCATGTTTGTTGCAGCACTATTTGCAATAGCCAAGATTTGAAAGCAACCAAATGGCTATCAACAGATGAATGGAAAAAGAAAATATGGTACTTATACACAATAGAGTACTATTCAGTCATAGAAAAAGAATGAGATCCTGCTATTTCCAACAATGTGGATGGAACTGGAGGTCATTATGCTGAGTAAAATAAGTCAGGCACAGAAAGACAAACATTGCATGTTCTCACTTATCTGTAGAATCTAAAAATCAAAACGATTGAACACATGGAGACAGATGGTAGAAGAACTGTTACCACACACTGGGAAGGTTAGTGGAGGGGCGAGGAGGAGCTGGGGATAGTTAATGGGTACAAAGAAAATGGAAAGAATGAGTAAGAAATAGTATTTGATAGCAGTGCAAGGTAACTATAGTCAATACACAGTTTAGCTATCTTAACTTTAAGATAACTAAAAGAGTACAATTGGATTGTAACACAAAGGATAAATGCTTGTGGGGATGGATACCTAATGTCCATGAAGTGATTATTATGCATTGCATGCCAGTATCAACCCATCTCATGTATATACCTGCTATGTACCCACAAAAATTTAAAATTTTTTAAAATTCTTAAAATGATTAAATTGCAAAGTTAACCCCAACCAACAATCCCTATATAAAATAGTGGTGATCAAAAACACAATAAATAACCAATTTTGGCAAGTATGTGGAGAAAAGGGAGCCCTAGTACACTGTTTGTGGGACTGCAGATTGGTGCAGCCATTATGGAGTACATTATAGAGGTTTCTAAAGAAATTAAAAATAGATCTACCATACAACCTTGCAATCCCTCTTCCGGGTATATACCCAAAGAAGATGAAATTATTATCTCATGAAGGTACTTGCATTCCATGTTCATTGCACAATTGTTTACAATAGCCAAGATATGGAGACAACCAAGGGTCTGTCAATGGATGAATGAATTTTTTAAATTGTGATTATGTAACATATATATATACATATATATACACATATAAATAACTTTTCATTGATAATAAGATGCATGTCCCAGTTTCTTTAGGGTATTTACAGAGACCTCGTCTATACCAAAAATTAAAAAGAAAAAAATTAGACCAGCATGATGGTGCAGCCCTGTAGTTCCAGCTACCCAGCTACTTGGGAGGCTGGAACAGGAGGACTGCTTGGGCCTGGGAGACAAGGGTTGCAGTTAGCCAAGATTATGCCAGTGCAATACAGCCTGGGTGACAGAGTGGGACCCTGTCAGAAAAAAAAAGAAAAGCAAAAATAAAATTTATTTTTAAAAAAGGGTGAAAATGATGGAAGGAGTAAGAAAAAATGGTTAATATACACTAAAATACACATCCAAGCAAGGAATAAAATATAATTACTATAGTCTCATTTCTATAATCACAGAGCCATAGTTTATTTTTTAATTTTCTTATTCCACTAACTTCCCATACTTGTTTCCCTGAGTCATCACCGAGGTTGATCAAGGTTCATAACCTTGTGGAATAACCCAAGTCTTCATGCCTACAGAGTCTGAATCTTTAACAGTCCTACCTTATACTGAGTCACTATAGTGATCTTAGAGAATCCCTGGGTTTCAGATGAAATTGTGTTTGTTCCAACATATAGCAGCAACCCAGTTTTCCTTCTGCAACCAGAATCAATTACCTCAGCCACAGCTATCACACTCTTCTTTATGTTAGATCAGTAACACAAGGAACCCAAAATAGAGAAGTGATAGTCTCAACTTCCAATTCAATGGGACCGTTGCATGTCCCCTATTGAAAGCATTCTTTCCTCGTGTATTAAGCCCTCTAAAATCTGCAGTGACCAAATGTATCAAGACGGAAAGAAAAAAATTTCTGCAAGTGGGTAGTGAAATGATAAACTCTAACTTTTACCCCTTGATTTTCAGCCCTGTGTATTTTAGGTATGAGAAAAACAGCCTCATATATCAGATACTGGATCAGCACATATTGAAAATCACAGGATAACACCCAGCTTCCAAAAGTGTTCCCCAGCTGGGCCAGTTGTAACTGGGCCATTCTACTGTCCTATAACATCAGCTACTTCAGAGTAATGGGAAACATGACTGCAATCAATCAATACCATGAGCTAGAGCCCATATGCTCACTGCCATCAATAATTATTTCCTTGCACAAAAACAATGAAGTGTAAGATATTGTGATAGTGAATAAGTCCTTTGATAAGTCCATAAACAATGGAGCTGACAGAAGCATTGAAGGAGGAAAAGCTAATCCATACCCAGAATGACTGTTTATTCTATCAAGAAAACTTGTTCTTTCAATGATGGAAGGGACCATAAAGCTAACCTGCTGCCAGGTGGCTGGTTAATACTCCCAGGGTATAGTGTCAGGTCAAGTGCTCAGCATTGGTCTTTGCTGTTGGGCATTTGGTTGTGATAATAGGTAGTTCAATCTTTGGGAAGGGAAGTTCTATGTTGTTAAGTTCATACACAACTTCAAGCAAGCATCAGAGTGGCTGTGAAAAAAAGACTAAGTTCTACAAAATTGAGTTCTTGTGCTCCTAAAGTATATTTCTGGCTGAAGTTGGTAAAACATATAGAGCTCTACGTAAACCAGGCTGGAACTTTCTTCCTTTGTCAAATGGTCATAGGGAATTCCCCATGAAGCCATGGGTATGGGCTTAGAGAAAGTGACACGATAGTAGATACCATGAGAATCTGAATCACATAACTTGCCTGTGTCTTCAGGTGCTGCTGAAGCCTAGTCTCATATAAATTACTTTTAATTGATGATAAGATACATGTCCCAGTTTCTTTAGGGTATTTATAGTTTTAGCAGTGAAAGTTCCACATTCTGGGAACCTGTTCAGTCCCAGGCAAACTGGAAAAATTGGTTACCCTAGCTGCTGCATACATCCAGCTTTATACCTTGGAATAAATGACACCCATTTCATAATGTGCAAGTTCAGCAACAATTTCTCTTACGGTCCCAAGTCTTAAGTTTTCAACAGGGACTGACAGCAATCCAGAAGCTGTTCCCCAAAAGGAGAAGAGAAGAGTAATTCTCCAGAGAAGGTATGGCTTTGCTCTAAAATTCTAAGGACCTATACTGTGAGTTATTTTAGGAGCTTGCCACAGCCTCTGTTGTATTCAAAAATATCACATTCACTTTAAGCATCATTAGCTTGGCTGGACTGTAGCACCCAAGTAGTAAAGTTTCTCACCTAGCACAACTTACTTTCTCTGGGCACCACTGAAAAGTGAGAGCTTTATTTGGAGATATCTCTTAGTAAACAGATTTGAGCAGTACTCTAAAATGTGGTATATGTTGCCTCTGAAATCTAAAAAACACACAAAATTGTTTTTATTTATTTGGAATAGGGTATATAAGGTCGAGAGACTTGCCCTTCATTTTGGAGATGATATCTCAACTTGTCCCAGAATACAGTGTACTCAAGTTTTTGGAGGTTATTGGTTTTTTTTTTTTCTTTTCCCATCATGTATGCTTTTTGCCAAGGTATCCACATGATGATATAATTGACACAATGAACAAGCATGATGTCCCTACGAAATGGTGAGATAATCAAGGTACCTGTAGTTTAAATTGCAACAGAATGCTGGTGTTTGGTTCATCCTGTTCAATGAGTGCTAACTACTACTGGTTTTATACATATAACTTTACCTGGTGTACAGTTACTCATCTGGCATATATATATATACATATATATATATACATACACACACACATGCATTGGCATACACGCGCGCACACACACACATTCACACACACACACACACACACACACACACACACATTGTCTGTTGTCTATCTCATAGGAGCCACAAAGGACTTGAGAACCCATTAAGTGGTTATTTCCTTGGTTCCTGAATGCATACATGGAAAAGACCTACTCAACAACAGAAAGACGGGGAGAGAGAGAGAGAGAGAGAGAGTGTGTGTGTGTGTGTGTGTGTGCATGTGTGTGTCTGTGTCTACATATAAAATACCAGATAAGCAACTACACCAAGTAGCAGGGCTGTGTTGACTTGCTCCAAAAACAAAAAAAAAGAGAAACCGCATTTGGAATAGCAGCTACAATGCAGTCATAACCTAATTAAATATATGATAATCCACCGTTACTCTCCAAAATCCATCCACCTTCTACACAGATCAAATAGGTAAGTAAAAGGGAATGTGAGAGAAATCATTACTCCTACATCTTTCAAAGTCTTGTGGATGACACAAAACTGTGAAGTTCCCCTAAGACGCTACTTACTGTAATCCATTCCATGGCTTCCCCTTGATCTTTCCTACCATAATGGCTTTCATTCTACGAGTTAGGCAGCCGCTATGGAAATTGTTAGTTGTTGAGTAAGCCTTTTCCAAGTATGCATTCAGGAACCAAGGAAATAACCAATCAATGAATTCTTAAGCCCATTGTGCCTCTGATGAGATAGACTACAGACAAAATTTGATTTCTCACCTGACCTCCCTAGTCTCCACTCTGACTGGTGTACCATAATGGCATTCTTGTTCCTTATGGGGAAACATAGAGTCTGATGATTGCAAATCCCATGTCTGCCAGAGCCAACACATTAGCCATCACCATCATAGAATGAATGGCCTCCACCTTCCAAGTCTTAAGTAAATGCATCTTATTGGCAGAACTTAAATCATACCTAGAACCCTATGTCAAGAAAGTTAGTAAAAGCATAATTTCTAGCCTCTGTAGTACAGGGAGTGAAGATGGTGCCATGTACTCAGTTGAGAAAGACTGGAATAAGAATGAACTTGAGGAAAATTTTCTCTTTTGGTCATGTTAATTTTAAAATACTGCATTAAGGGATGTCGTGTTGCACAACTCTAGAAGATTCTATGGAGTGCCACCCCCATTTATATATTTTTCTTAATTTTTTGTAGAGACAGAGTCTCACTATGTTGCTCAGGCTGGTCTTGAACTCCTGGCCTCAAGTAATCCTCCTGCTTTGGTCTCCCAAAGTTATATATATTTTTTCATGTTGAGGTATATATTGAATCTGAGATATATATATGTATATACATATGGGTAAGTATATATGTGTGTATGTGTGTGTGTGCACACAAAACTATATGTGATAGACCTGCCTCTTAGAATCAAAGTGAAGATGATTGGGTCCTTCAGTTTAGAGCTCTGAGAAGAGGTCAGGGCCAGAGATAAAACTCAGGAGCCATAAATATGTAAAGAAAGCCATGATACTAAACGAGATCATATAGGCAGGGCGGAGTCTAATAGCACCTCAACATTTAGCACTCAGAATGAAGAGAAAGAGCCAGCAAAAGAAGCTGGTCATGAGTACCAGTGAGGGAGGAGAAAAAGAGAAGAATGTAGTGTCATGTAGACAAAACTGTTGCATTCTGTTGAGAAGTCAAGAAAGATGCTGGCTGAGATCAACCATTCGGTTTCTGGCACAGGATAGCAATTATTACCTGGTATAAACAAGAGTGGTTTCATTATGATGGTGAAGAATCAGGACAGACGAGAAGATGAGAAAGTGGAGAGAGTAAGTGTAGCCAACACTTTCAGGAAATTTTATAGTAAAGGGGAGAGAAGAAATTAGAGAGTGTTGACTGGTTGCTAAAGACAGGTATAATTTATCACATTCAAAATGTATCCTTTCCTTGATAAAACAAAGACATTTAAACAGGAATAGATATTGAATTTTATTAATAAATATTTTTAATAGACTTTATCTTTTAGAGCTGTTTTAGGTTTACAGAAAAATTGTACAGAAACTGAGATTTCCCATGAAATCCCTCCCTCATGCACACATGGTTTCCCTTATGATTAATATCTTGTGTTTGTGCTATTTATTACAATTGATAAGCCAATGCTGATTCATCATTATTAATTAAAGTTTATAGTGTACCTTAGGGGTTCATTTTTTGAGTTGTACAGTTTTATTAATTTTGACAAATGTTTAATGCCACGTATCCACCATTCCAGTATCACACAAAATAGTTTCACTGAACTAAAAATGCCCTGTGTTACAATTATTTGTCCCTTTTCTCCCAATCTCTACCAACTAAGGCAGGAGAATAGGGTCTGGAGGTGGGGAACCTAATGCCGATTTATGCTGACTGGATATCAGAGGCTACTTCCTTTTCAACCCCTCCTTTTTCTGTGTGGCAGAGGAAAAATGACAATACTTCTGAATGGTCCCCTCCCATAACAAATCAGACTGGTCGTGAGCCTACTCTTCACTCTGATTGCTCTCCTCCTACAACCAGTCAGACTGGTCATGGGCCACTATTTCATTTGCACAGAGTGAACCAATGGGAAACCCCAGTAAAATCTGTAACTGACACTTTTGAGCCACTTGCTTGAGCCCGCCCCCACCCTATGGAGTGTACTTTCTTTTAAAATAAATCTCTGCTGTCGCTGCCTTGGTTTGTTTGTGCATTTTGTCCAATTCTTTGCTCAAAATGCCAAGAACTTGAACAACTACCTTCAACCAGTAACACAACTATTGATCCTTTTACTGTCTGTATAATTTTGCCTTTGCCAGAATGTCAAATACTTGGAATCATATGGTATACAGGTTTTCAGATTGGTTTCTTTCACTTAGCAATATACATATAAATTTCCTCCATGTCTTTTTATAGCTTCATAGTTCATTTCTTTCATCACTGAATAATATTCCATTGTACACAGTATGTTTATCCATTCACCTATTGAAGGACATCTTAGTTGCTTCCAATTTTTGGCAATCAAGAATAAAACTGCTAGAAGCATTCATGTGCAAATTTCCATGTGTACATAAATTTTCAACTCATCTGAGTAAATACCAAGAAGTGCAACTGCTGAATTATATGGTAAGCCTATGTTTAACTTTGTTAGAAACTGATAGACTGTCTTCCAAAATAGCTGTACTATTTTGCATTTCCACCAACAATGAATGAGGATTCCTGCTGTTATGTATTTTCACCACTTCATCTTGTCAGTGTTTTGGATTTTAGCCATTCTAATAGCTGTGTATTGGTATCTCATTGGTGTCTTAATTTGCAATTATGTAATAACATATGATGCTGGACATTTTTTCATATGCTTATTTACAAACTGTGTATTCTTTTTGGAGGTGCTTCAGTTCAGATCTTTTGCTCACTTTGTAGTTGGGTTGTTTTGATACAATTGAGTTGGTTACTTATTGTTAAGTTTTAAGAGTGCTTTGTATGTTTTGCGTATGTCTTTTATCAGATATGTGTTCTGCAAATATCTTCTCCCAGTCTGTGGCTTTTCTTTAATTTTCTTAACATTATCTTCCACAGAGAAGTCTTTAATTTTAATGAAGTCCAAATTATCAACTTTTTCTTTCATAGATCATACTTTTGTTACTGTATCCAAAAAGTCATCATCAAACCCAAGGTCACCTAGATTTTCCTTCATGTTGTCTTCTGGAAGTCATACAGTTTTTTGTATTATATTTAGGTCCATGATCCATTTTGAGTTCATTTTTGTGAAAGGTATAAAATCTGTGTCTAGGTTTGGTTTTGTTTGCTTTGTTTTTTGGCATGGGGATGTCCAATTGTTCCAGCACCATTTATTGAAAAGCCTTTTAGTCCAGTTGAACTATATTTGCATGGGTCTATTTCTGGGCTCTCCATTACGGTCCACTGATCTATCTGTCCATTATTTTGTCAATGTTTTGATCAAGATGGCTCAATAGTAAGTCTTGAAGTCATACAGTGCCAATCCTCTGACTTCATTTTTTCCATATTGTGTTGGATATTCTGGTTCTTTTTCCTTTCTATATAAACTTTAGAATCTGTTTACCAATATCCACAAAATAAATTACTGTGATTTTGATTGGGATTACGTTAAATCTATAGATAAAGTTGGGAAGAACTGACATTTTAATAATATTGTCTTGCTGTCCATGAACATGGAATATCTTTTCATTTACGTCTTGATTTTTTTTAACAGTTTTATAGTTTTCCTCATATAAGTATCATACATATTTTGTTAAGTTTATAACTATGCCATTTCTAGTGATAATATAAAAGAAGTTTTTGATTTAAAATGTCAATTGCTCACTGCCATTATATAGAAAAGCAATTGAGTTTTTTATATTAATTTTTTTTCCTGCAAACTCACTATAACCACTGTTCCAGGATTTTTTTGTTGGTTCTTCAGAATTTTCCAAATAGATAATCATATCATCTGCAAACATAGTTATATTTCTTCCTTTTTAATCTGTATGCCTTTTAAATCATTTTCTCATTTTATTGCATTAGCTAGGACTTCCAATATGATGTTCAACAGGAATGGTGAGGGAGACATCCTTATTTTGTTATCAGACTTGAAGTTTCTGTCTATTCCTAGTTTTCTGAGAATGTATATAATTAATGGGTGCTGGATTTTGTCAAATCTTTTCTCTACATTTGAAAAATTATATAACTTTTCTTCTTTAGTCTGTTGATGTGAAAAATTACATTAATTGATTTTTTAAATGTTGAATCAGTTTTGAATACCTGGAATAAATCCCACTTGACCATGGTATATAATTTATTTCAAATGACTTTTTAACTTTTATCAAGATGATTTCTATGTGATTATTTTACTATTATATTTACTAATATTGGATTTTCCTAGTATTTCTGCAACTGAACTACATGTTTTATGATGTATTCACTTTTTAATATGGTCATAAATTAAACCTGGATTATCTCATTGAGAATGTTTCTACCTAGTGGTGGTAGTGTGAAAGCATTAGAGTGCTTTGTACTGGAAAAGAACAATGGCTTTCAAATCACTTTGTCCTGGATCTGAATCCTAACTCCACAACTTAGTGATGGTCTGTGCTTGAACTAACTATTTAATTTCCCTAGGACCTTAATACTGTCCACATAAGGCTGTAGGATTAAATAAATTAGTACAACCTCTGTGGAAAACAATATAGAGATACCTAAAAGAACTAAAAATAGAACTACCATTCGATCCAGCAATACCACTACTGAGTATCTACCTAAAGGAAAAGAAATCATTAAATTAAAAAGATGCCTGCATATGTATGTTTATCTCAGTACTATTCACAATAGCAAAGATACAGCATCAACCCAGGTATCCATCAGTGGATGACTGGATTTTTAAAATGTAATATATATATGCACAATGGAATACTACTCAACCATAAGAACAAAATCATGTTTTTGCAGCAACATGAATGGAACTGGAGGCCATTATGTTATGTGAAATAACTCAAAAATAGAAAATGAAACACTGCATGTTCTTAGTTATAAATGGGAGTGAAATAATTCATACACATGGACATAGAGTATGGAATAATAGACACTGGAGACTGAGAAAGTGGGAGGGGGTGAGGGATGAGAAATTACTTGAGGGGTACAGTGTGCACTGTTTAGGTAATGGCTACACTAAGAGCCCAGATTTCACCACTACGCAATATATCTATGTAACAAAACTGCACTTGTATCCCCAAAATTTATATGCTATTTTTAAAAGGATATTATGTCCCATGGCATATGTAAGCACTCAATAAATGCAAGCTATTAATGTTAATATTTTAGGTGAGATTATATAAATACTTTTTTACACTGCTTTGCCAAATTTTATCAAAGATATTAGCAGATAAGAATCTCAATGTATAAACAACACCAACAAAACCACATACACATTTTTAAATTTTCTTTAAATCATTTTCACTTCAATACTAAGATTCTCATCCAGCTCTATAGGCAGGAAGTTATACTCAATCCTTCTTGGGGTTATCCCTTCCACAGGCATTACAAGGTTCTGGGGTCTTACACGGCATCAGGACTTTGGGACATGCTCAGTCATAGGTTATTCCTGTTGATAGGCAGTATCATATAATCTTCAGGCCAGTTCTGCCCAGAAGTACAGAATTACAGAAAAATATGGTTAGAAAAATAAGCTCAGGGGCCAAATCCAAATCCCCCAGGTTTAAATTCTGTCTCTACCTATTTGAACCTCAGTTTTCTAACCTATAAAATAGGGAGAATGATAATACTTAACCCACAGCGTTTATGTGAGAAGTAAATGAATTATAGCAGGTGTAAATGTTAGCTACTTTTTAAAATGAATTATAGCATGGGCAGGGTTAGGGATTCCTCTAAAGTTCTGCATCTCCTGGGTAGTACTGCTAAAGTGTAGAGAAAGAGTCATCATTCAAGGGACCCACAAATCTTTATCCTCTACCCAGTCTCTTGCCTGATGTATCTCAAAGGGCACTATCCCTCACTTCCACCCCTCAGGACATCCAGCAAGATATCTTCATCAGGCTTAGACTTTTGGTGGAGAAAAGTCAGGAAAGGGTAGCCCCAACTGTCTATCTTACCACAAATCCTGGGGCAAAGGAGCATAAAGACAGGCTACCTGCTCAAAGCAAGGAAGGAAATGAGAAAAATGTAGAGAAAAAAATATATAACATCTCAAATATCTATCCTGACCTAAAAATAAATGTAGCTTCATAAATAACTCAGAAAACTTCCTTTTTTGTCTTGCTTCTCGTAGCACTGGAAAAGTAGTCATCAAGAAAAAAAAAAAGCCTTTCTTTTCCCCTCCTCCTCCTCTACCCTCTCCACACTCCTTTAATACTCCTTTAAAAAAAAATGCCCATAAAATTTTCAGGATGGGAGAATTTTCTGGATGGGAGCACTTTCTGGAGGCAATTTCTTACATTTAATAGACAAAACAAAGCTAACATCTGCCTTTTGATCTACATCAAAAATAAACTACCCCATGTCATGGACTTCACATGTGCTAGGAGCAGTTAGTGCAAAAATCATTGATCCAAGAAGTCAGGTGTCCGAATGATATCATCTCTTCATTAATTGCTAAGAAATATGAGAGAGAGAAGATTATAAAAGAACAAGAAGCAAAAATAGGCTGGGCACGGTGGCTCACGCCTGTAATCCCAGCACTTTGGGAGTCTGAGGTGGGCAGATCATGAGGTCAGGAGTTCAAGACCAGCTTAGCCAACATGGTGAAACCCTGTCTCTACTAAAAATACAAAAAACTAGCTGGATGTGATGGTGGGTGCCTGTAATCCCAGCTACTTGAGAGGCTGAGGCAGGAGAACTGCGTGAACCCAGGAGACGGAGGTTGCAGTGAGCCAAGATCTCACCACTGCACTTCAGCCTGGGTGACAGGGCAAGACTCTTTCTCAAAAAAAAAAAAAAAAAGAAGAAGAAGAAGAAGCAAAAGTAAACCCAATAACAAATTAATAGTGCCTCTTGCCTCTTTTTTTTATAATTCATTTAGAGCCTTTTATATATAATTTGCATGTTTGTATATGAGAATGAAAACAGCAAGGTAAGTTTTTTGGATCCATTTTATGGATGAGAAAACAGGGTTATTGAGGTCCTTTTACCAGTAGATGGTGGAGCAAATATTTAAATTTCGTTCTGATTGATGCCTAAACCTATCCTTTTTACTGCATCCCCACTGCTTTACAGCAAATTAACGACAAACATAGGAATCTTCCTCCCAAACTTCACTGTTGCAAAGTGAGATTTCCAATGAGTCTAGCTCTTTGATAAGCTGTAAGCTGAGGGAAGACCTGTAAAAACTTATATACATTTATTAACATCAGAGTAAATTTCACTGCAGAATACAGGCCTCCTAAAAGTTTCTCTTGAAAAACCTACATCCCAGATGAAGATCTTCTGCGTTATGAGGAAACCATTTTTAAAGGCCATTTTGGGAAGTATATGCTTGGGCCGAACCTTTGGGTCTTTAAGGCTTTTTTTTTAAAAAGGCTCACTTATATGTAGATTTGGGACTTTTCTCCAAATCCCATTTATGTGGATAGCCCCCCAAGTAAGAGGCTGAGCCTTATTAATGGGAAAGGAATATCTCCCACTTCTATTTTCATGCAAATTGTCCCAGCAGAAGAAAAATGGGGACAGTGAAAGTGATGACACTGATCTAATTATCTGCAGGCCAATATCACCAAGTTCCTGAAAGGAGCCCACAGAATGGCCTGACACAGACACACAAAACACAGCCAGGAAACAATCGGAACCTTAGCAACAAGGCAAAAACTGGCTCCTCTCTGCATAAAGAGCTGTTTTATGAGCATTTCTTGTTACTTTCAATTAGGCCCCACCACCTCCCCCAAAGAAGGTCCATTTTTAATCGCTGCCCCCATTGCCCTACAATCACTGGCATATACCATCCCACAAGCTCTGCCTTCAAGACCAGCATCTACTCACATAGTTTTAAGCCCTAGTTCCATGAGAGAATACGACTTCAGTGGTTACAAAGCCTCAGCATCCCGGCAGTGTGCTACTTCACAAACTCTCTCATATGATTCATATGATCCTCAGAAGCACAGAGTGAGGCAAGTATCAAAATCCTCACATTTAAGATGAGGAAAATGAAATCCAGGAAGATTAGGTCACCTGATGAAACCTTCAGAGCCAGCAACTATGAGTAAAGGAGCCCGAAGTCCAAAATCTTTATACTGCACCACATAGCTGCTATGTTGTTAATACATCAGCAAAAGGATAAAATGAGAGCTGTCCCCTAAAAAGCAACTTTTAATTTAGTTCAGCAATTTCCTGCTTTACTTTAGTTCTTTGAACCCAGCCTGCATGATCTGGGTTCTAAGACCCTCCCAACCTTTGTTGAGGAGCCTCTGCCCCCTCTCACCATCACCTCCCAACCTGATGCTAGCTCTAATCCTACTTCGTATCCTGTCCCTTCCTTATCCCCATTCCCTATTGTCTAAGTATCACCACTACCAAGAACCCTTGCTGCTGTGTCATGAGTGGTTCTGCTTCCCAGACAAAAATTCTCAAAAATTCTGGCCACCTGGTAACAGCCTGGATTAAACCAAATTCTTGGCTCTCCCCCTCAGAGGTCAGAGGTCAGGTCTCCCCTAAGAGAGCTTCACTCCTCCAACATGGGCCCTCCCTGAGTCCAGCTCCAGTCACTTCTCCAGGGCCTGACTTTAAAGTTTCATACCCACTAGCAGAGGCAGAGTGGAGTAGAGAATGATCATAGGACTTGGAGTCAGGCAGAGACCTCGGGGTGAGTCCCATTATGAGCTGGGTAAGTTATGTCAGCTCTGTAAACTTTTTTAATCTGCATAAGAAACAGAATACTACTCACCTTACGAGACACCTGGCACACTATGGTTGTGCAATAAAGGGTAGGTGCTCTCGTTACTTGTCAGCTATTCCCTAAGGTCTGTCCAAGGCCATTACTTTTTTACTTGTATTTAATCAAAATTCCCCCTACTATTAATTGAGTATAACTTTATATTCAAATTAAATGATAAATTGCTTACTACCTATGAATAGCTAATACTAATTAAGGAGTGGATAAATAACTAAATAAATGAATGAATAATCACATAAATGAGTCAAACCATTGGATATACCTGGAGTAAACGAATCAATTCCATTTAACAAATATATAAAAATAGCTTTTATGTCCCAGGCACCCTGCTAGGTTCTAGATAAATAGCAGTGAATAAGATAGACAGGGATCTTTACCTTCATGAAGCTTACAGTTCAGCAACTACTCTTTCCTTCCTATGGATTTTGATATCTAGTGTATTACAACACTGAGCAAACTGTATTGGAACTATTTGCTTTGGAAGTTGCCTTCTCTTCCATGAAGAGCACCCAGCCCATGAGCACCAAGAAGGCAAACACTGGGTCTTGATCCACCTCTGGGTTCCAGCACTTGGGCCAATGACTGTTAACAAGTCTATGCACTAGCCCAATCTCTCAATCCTAACAGAGGTTTTACTGTTTCCTCTGGGCTTTCCTTACGTGTTCACATTCCTGTCTTTCTCCTCTTAACAAGAATTCAGGCAGGAAACTTCCTAGAATTTATCCATTAAGATCTAGCAAGGGGCCAGGTATGGTGGCTCACACCTGTTATTCCACCACTTTGGGATGCTGAGGCGAGAGGATCACTTGAGACCAGGAGTTCAGGACCAGCCTGGGCAACATGGTGAGACTCTGTCTCTGCAAATAATAAAATGCTAGCCAGGTCTAGTGGTGCAAGCCAGTAGTCTTATCTACTCAGGAGGCTGATGCAGGAGGACCTGAGACACCAAGCTGATCAAGAAAAGGCAGCTAATTAGATGTCAGACACCTTAACATACAGGATGTGCCAGGCCTTCCTCACCTTCCTTCTTGTGTCACAGTTAGAGGGAAAGACAGATGGCAAGCACCAACAATCATTTGTGCCTACTTACACTATAAGTGGAGAGCAGGAAGCCTGAATCCATCCACCTCACCCTCTTCCCCAACCCTGTCTGTTGTAGCTAAAGATGGTGAACATCTGAGACCAGGTGATTTTCACCTGTTTCACAGAGGAAACCTTAGGAGTAAATGGTGCCCAGTAGGTCATTTCATAAAGCAGATGAGAGCAGAGCTCCTCTGATGGAAGTGAAGGTGTGAGGTCCAGAATGCCACCTGCTCAGTTCCCTCTTTGTCCCTTGCACTTGGTGGGGGGGGAGGTGCAAGCAGATGGGGAGAGCTGGGAGAAAGATGAGGAGGTTATGGTTCATAAAGAGAAGCCACGATGCTGCAGAGCACTGGGGATTTTATATTCTTTAGGGTTTTGTTATGCCACAACAATGGTGGGAGAACACAGTCAGGAATGAATAATAACTGGCTTCCAGGATCCTCACTAACCATGGTGATTATCTCTCAGCCAAAGTCTACAGGCAGCAGACTGATAAGAGACACATCAGTTCTTCTGTTTACAATTCATTTAGAGGTTTTTGTTTTTTCATTTATGTGGAAGCCAGTTATTCGGGCCTCCAAGATAGGTCTCTAGTCACCAGGGAAACATTTGTCTATTGTCCCTCAACTACCTCTTGACTCCTCAAAACCGGAGAGGAAAAGATACCTAACCAGATGGTAAGAGAGGTCTAAGTTCACGCAGGACCTTCCTTCAAAGGCTGTGTAGTCAGGAGCCTGTGTAACCGCACCAGCCCGTGGCCAGGCATCCTCCAGACGCCCCTCTCCCACCATACCCCAGCTCTGGGCAGCTGCTTTCCAGCTGCAGTGCTTGCCAACCCTCAGACCAGAGGGAGGGAAATGAACCATAGCCATTTATCACCTGTCAAAAATTCAGACTCCACTTGTCCTGAACAGCACAGTCAGACACAGAAAGACAAGCAACAGTCAGAGGACAAGAACAGGGACGTGAAGAAGAGCCAAGGGCCTGTAGTCCACTCGCAGAGAAGAAGACAGGACTGTAACAGAACATTTTGCCAGTATCTTTCTGTCATTGACCTAAATAGGGCAGCACAGTCTGTGGATGTGCGTTTCTCTAGGAGTAAAAAGATCTGGCTGAGGATTTCTGTTCCATTCCTTCACTGTGTGCCTTTCAGAAACTTACCTGGCTCCTTCATCTGTGGAGAGGGAATAATAGGAACACCTGCCTCGAGATTTTCATAAAGGTCAGCTAAGAAACGTGACAAGCTTTGCAAACTCTAAAGCACTGTAAACATAAGTATTAAGAGCATCTAAAGGCTCTCTAGAGTCTGATTCTATTTACCAAAGTATCATCTGCCTGTTTCTGTTTTGTCCTACATATGACTTAGGACAAAGCAAAGGAATCGGTGACTGTCAATTGCCATGCTGCCTGAGACAACAGCCTGATTATATCACCAAAGAAGACTGCAGGGTGCAGAGGAAATCACATAGGCCTGAAGACAGATAAGCTACTACCAGCTATGGGGCCCTGGGCACATTACTTTATGTTTTTGTTTCGGTACCCTTATCTGTGACATCAGGCCGATAGCACACACCTTCTGAGTTGGGATGATCAGTCAGTGTCTAAACTTCCCGATTTGTAGGTGAAGATCAGGATGATCATGCTTGTCCAGCTCACTAAGACAAAGTATCTTGAATTTAGTACTCCTGTAACAAGGGTGCAATTTATATTTTCATACTTTATGAAATATTATTTCATAACGAGGGTACTATTTCATATTTTCTTTAATTGCTCCAATTCTCCTCAAAAGTTACAGGAGAGAGAAGACAAATTTTTCAGTTCATGGTATCTCTTTCTCTTCATGCTTAACAGTCTCTTCTGTGTATGTTGGTGTCTTTGGGGTCAATCCTCTTTTGACTTTCTCTCCTTTCCTCTGATCCACTCGGAAATGGCATTTGGGTCAAAGAGGAGGGGCTTACCTGAACTTGTGGCAGTTGAAGAGAAAGGTCCTCATGTTTCTCCAGAAAGTTCCTTATGTTTTTACTTTCTCATTTGGCCTCTAGACTGGTTCATGATGAGGTGTTGCTAATTCCATCATATCTTTTAAGGTTATCATTTGTCTGGGTTGCAAAACTCCTGTGTGATCTTTTTTTCCTGCCCACACTGCCCCATTTCATGAGACAGCATCTTGCTCTGTCACACAGGCTAGAGTGCAGCGGTGTGATCTCAGCTCACTGCAACCTCTTCCTCCCGGGTTCAAGTGATACTCCTGCCTCAGCCACCTGAGTAGCTGGGATTGTAGGCATATGGCACCACGCACAGCTAATTTTTGTATTTTTAGTAGAGACGAGGTTTTGCCATGTTGGCCAGGCTGGTCTTGAACTCCTAGCCTCAAGTGATCCACCTAACTCTGCCTTCCAAAGTGCTGGGGTTACAGGTGTGTGCCACCACACCCGGACTCTATGTGAGTGATCTTTTCTTTATCTCAAGCCCAGCTCAGTTAGTCCACTAATCTCCTTGGCACATCTGAGCCCCCTCACCAAACCAAACAGAAACTTTTGAATTCCCTATGGCTCCTACACAGGCCAGGGGAATCAGCAATACTATCTTACCCTATCTAGGCCACTTCTCAACCACTGCTGCATTACGCAGCTTCTGCCTCAGCTTAGGCTCAATGCTAACTCGAATGCACTTCTAGAGGTTTGCTGCATCCCTAAGCCCTGAACCCATGCCACTATTTCTATTACCTTCAGTTCTCTTATGACTCTCTGAAGACTTCCATGGTGCATACACATAAACACACACACACACACCTCAAAGTTATGCCCTAAAAAGATGGGGAAATGAGGACGCTGGTGTTTGTCTGTCTTATCCTTCCATGCTCTCTCTTCTCCTTCCAACATTAACACTGCCAGAAGAGGTGGAATTTCTCAAGTTATTTCTCATGAGTTAGAGCCTTTTTCTACGTACCCTGAGCATTCCTTGTATTATGGTTTATAGTAATTTTTAAAATTATACATTACTAATGTGTCATAAAATCTATTTAGTGGGTCAAGACCAGATTTTTAGAAACAAAAATATAGGACACAATAAAAAGTATCAGAGGGCATCTCCTACAGTAAGGGCAATACTATTTTCTGAAAATTTGATTACAGTTTTACATGAATGTGCGTATGTGTGTCTGTGTGTGTGTGTGTCTGTTGAGCAATAACAAAAAATATATTCTTTACCACAGATTGTAATCAAAAAGTCCAGGCCAGTGCAGTGACTGATGCCTATAATCCCACAACTTTTGGGAAGCCAAGGCAGGAGGATTGTTTGAGCCCAGGAGTTCCAGACCAGCCAGGGCAACATAGTGAAACCCTGTCTCCACAAAAAATAAAAAAAAAAAAATCTGTGTGTGGTAGCACATGCCTGTATTCCCAACTACTCAGGAGGATAATGTAGGAGGATCTCCTGAGCCCAGGAGGTCAAGGCTGCAGTGAGATGTGATTGCATCGCTGCATTCCAGCCTGTATGACAGAGCTTGAGCCTGTCACAAAAAAAAAAAAAAAAAAAAAACCATGAAAATCACTGGCTACATTTAAACGTAAATGTTGAAAAATTTTTTTAAAAAATACATAAATGAAAAGAAATCCAAGCAATGCTTTTGGTATATAAAGACAGCTTAAGACTTAAAAAATCTATCTTGGCCGGGCAGGATGGTGCATGCCTGTAGCTACTTGATAGGCTGAGGCAGGAAGACTGCTTGAATCCAGGATTTTGAGGCCAGCATTGGCAACAGAGTAATAACACCATCTCAAAAAAAAATAATAAAGGAAAAATATCAGTCTTTTCTGTCAAAAATGCCTGATCTCAAAACTGTTGTTTTACTAGAAATTCATGAAAGAATTTTGGGATGAAACTGAATTCTGAGTAATAGACATTTTGCTATGGTGTTATCTACCCTTGCAGTGACAGATGATGACATTGAGTCATTGAGTGAAGAGCTCCAAGGCATTAAGATTTATAATATATTAAAAAACAATCTGAATAGTCCAAAAAGTATGATACCCAGTACACTTGCAGAAAGTGTATACACCACCAGCAGACCTGGTCCAAAGGGCACACTAAGATTCAATGACCTCTTACTCTCTAGCATTTTGCCAGACATCCCAAAATCAAGGATGTCCTGACTTACAACATGCCACAAATTATCTATTAGTAATCCGTGATTTTCTTCAACCACATTGAGTTTTTCACAATCGTAAAGGCCAAATTTAGGAGTGAGCCTGCCAGGTTACTTTTCAACATCCCAGTTTATAAGAGGAGCCAGAGCAGGTCTGGAATAAATGTCAATATATGGTTTTAAACAAGTAACTGCAGCCCAGTTTCATCAGAAACATCCACCAATCGAGCCAGGAGAAAGCCTCAGAGCAACTTGTGCCATATAAGAAGTGAGAAGAGTGCCTCACAGTTTGGGTTGATCCAGAAAACACCACGCCTCTCTTGAGTTCTGTGCTCCAGACAGGACCCTCAATCTCCCTCCTCCTATCCCTCCAGCACTCACAGCCTATACCCCTACCTGCCTCGAGACCATCAGGGTTAATTTCATATGCCCTTTACTCTGCTTAAATCAGACACCAAAATTGGTGTGGAGCTTCCTTGTCGTCTGCGCTCTCATTCTCATTTGGCTTGCTATATCCACTTTTCTGATACCATCTACCTGGGGAGATATCTGAGGAAGCTCTTCCACTATATCCCCCTGGAAATCAGAGCCAGTCATCAGCAAATCCCATACATCCTCCTGACTCTCCCAGGAAGACACTGCTTCTCCAGAAACCCTCTCAAGTGGTTGCTGTTTTAAACTTGTATCACACAGAGCCCCAGTGGGGGCCAATTTTTTCTTGTCCATCTCGATGCCTGTTGACCACTTCACCCCTCTGCCCTAACACTCTGCTTTTAATCACATCACCAGGCTGTACAAGTCCTACTCCCACTTCATTGCTGTCATCTACTGGCTTCTAAGTCATGCTCCTTCGTTTCTTGAAGATCATATCTCACTTTTGCTCTCTTTTAGTTTAAATTAATAATTTCACTGAGGCATAATTTAAATAACCGTATAGATCTTCCTACCTATATCCTGGCTTATGTATTTATTGACCTCATCTCCCCCAGTGATATTATCTCACACCCTAGTCTAGCCGTTCATTCCCATGGTAATGTCCTACACCTTATTATTACCAATGCTTGCAAATTTTACCTAATTTGAGTTTCAAGTATCCCACTCTCTGATCATCACCCCTCTTATCTTTCTAGTTTAGTGTCCCAATTCCAGCAAGTTTTTGACCCCCAGAGACTTCCAATCTGCAGATCCCACTCCTTTTCACCGCCCGCCCCCCCCCCCGCCACTATCAGTACCTATGAGACTTCACTCCCCTCCCCTTCTTATCCAGCTTAGAGTATATTGTCATCAACATAATTTCTCTCTTCAACTAGAAAAATTATGTTTCCTGCTTTATTATACCCTTCTTGAAAAGTTCCAAAGAACCTCACTGAGATTCACCTCTTCACTTCCAGCCTGCACCTGAACAGCTCAAGCTGGCTAAAGGTAACACACCACCATACTGACTGGTCTGACTTTAAGTCCATGACTCTAAACTCAAGCAGGCCCTTATAACTGCTCGGGAATCACCTCCCAGATCCATTCACTCTCCACTTTCTTCACTGAGGAAGTAGAAACAGTCATATAGAACTTCCAGAAGTTGCATCACTACATTTGACCTAATGCATTTGTCTGTGCCCACACTCGCCTCCTTCCTTCCCGTTACTGTGAATAGATCATCTTCACTCCTACCTCAGGCCAACCTGTCCACTTGTACATGAGATGCCATCCTCACTCCCTTAATTAAAAAGGCATAATTCCAGAAAATCTCTTCTTTTCTGCATTTCCAAAGAAGTTGCACCATTTTATTAATATATTTGCACCAGTCGTTTATGAAAGTTTTGTTTTCCCCCCACCTTTGCTAGCATATGCCATTTTCCATTTTTTGTTGTTTTTTATCATAGTCATCTTGTGTGTTGAAGTAGTATCTTGTGATTTTGAGTTTTTCTAATGACTAATGATATTGAATATCTTTTCATGCATTTGTTAACCAATTGTGTGTATATTTTTCTCTAGAAAAATCTATTTCAATTCTTTGCCTGTTTTTTCTTTAAGGTTTTTATGCTTTGCAAATACTTTCTAGCACCAGACATGTAGAAAAATTTTACCAACAATCTTCCTACCCTCAATAATGTAGCAAGTGTTTTTTATGTTTCCAAGTTTATCTACATACATAATTTTTAATTCTATTTTTTTCATTGTGGTAAACTATACATAACATAAAATTTGCGTAGTACACAGTGGCTGCCAGGTAAATGTATATTGAATGAGTGAATGAATAAATGAACAATAAATAAATAAAAGTCCCACACCTTAGGCTGACTAGTCCCAGATGCCACCCCCATCTCCAGAACAGTTTCCTGTACTTTTCTGAGAGAGGACTAGAGCTGTTAACTTCTTTCAGCAGTGCTGAGTTGGCAGGGAGAAATTGCTAGCCTCGTCCCCTGGGCTCAGCTGGCTGGGCTCCAAGCTCCATGGCTGGCCCTGCGTTCTGGGGAAAAAAAGAAGGGCAGCTATAGATCACTGCTTGTATGAAGCAAGCAACACTTGCTTCCGCAAAGAAAATGTCTTCTTTATTCACCTTCATCTCAGCCAGAAGAGCTGCGGACCAGCCAGCTTTGTCCCCGGACCCTTTCTCCTCCATCTCAGGAAGCCAAGAGCCAGAGCCCACTCCCTCAGTTCTGGTGTGTGGTCTGACTCTCAATTCTGTCTAGCAGACAGTATGGAGGACCCAGGTCAGTGAGGTCATCAGAATGCTGAGAGGAAATCTGATTGATGAGCAAGTGTCTGCAGGGATGAATGGAAACCTTAATTAATGACTACTGCCCTGTTTCAAAGAAAGGTTCTCTTATACCCAGTTCCCTCTTTTCTCCGAAAAAAAATAAAAATTGGGGTGGGTGAGGAACTGAGGAAGAAAAGGAGAAAAAAACACCCCTATAATCCAAAGTTTTCTAAATGACATAAAGGAGACTTCAAAGACAGGCATGATCAGTTTTTTATGTGCAAGACTGGTTCAGTGATTCTCTCCTCTCTTTGTTTCCATGGACAGCTAGGCTCCATTCCAAAGCTAAAAAATAAAAGGCCACTTTGTTCTGAGGGGAGCTAGCTTTTACAAGAAATTTCCTCCTCACCACTGGGGCAAATTAACTGCCTCAGTCCTGGTTACTCTGGGAGCATTTCTCCAGAGCTGGCTCAGCAGTCCAGCCTCCCACTCTTGCCATAAGATACATATATACAAAATTTACATAGTCCACTCCAGACACTTAGAAAATTGACTTGATCAAAGTCAGTGTGAGAACTGCGATAATGGAGGACTGTTCCAGGCTCATGTGCAACAAAGACGAGGCAATATCAGCAGAAATAGACTACAGAGGATTCCTAGAATAGATGGTATCTGCACTGAGGTTTACCTTCATAATATTAGTTGGTAACTCAGCACTGAACATCTGCCACATGCCTGGTCCCAAGTCTGGCTGATGCAGAATATAAAGAAGAAACATTCAACTCACAACTCAGCAAGTCACTTCAAATCTCTGTTCTCTGAATCCTCACCTCTAAAGTGGAGCTCATAATACCTATTTCCAGATGTTGCTAAAGAAGCAGTGAAATAAGTTTGCTTAGGTAAAATTCTTATGCAGTACCTGGGACATAGAAGATAATCAATAAATAATAGTTAAGAAAGGCAGAGGGGGTCAGTATCCCTGTCCAGTGAGAACAACAAACATAAAAAACACATAATTACATTGTGATGTTACAAAGCCTATAAGAGGTGTGCACGAAGTATAGGGCACCAAATATAAATATGAAGTATACTTATATTTGAAACCCACAGGGGAAGTTTCAATGCAAGTTTCACAAAGAAGACAAATTTAATCTGAATGTTGAAAATCGAATAACAATTCATCAGGTAAAGTGAGGAGGAAGGGCAATAGGAGCAGATGTCTCAGTTGAAGACATATCAAGATGTTCCTATGGGCTGTATGGATGAAGAGTCAGTGGCAGAGAGGAAAGACATTAGGATGACAGAAGCAACCAAACTTGGTGATGGGTTGGACATGGGGCTGAGTGAGGGAAGAGGAAAGAGTCAAAGATGGCAGAGGGTGGGCTCAGCAGTGGGAAGATTGTGGTGCTCCAAATTAGTCTCACAAAGAAGACTAATTTTCCAAGGCAGAGGTGCCTATTCAGGGAAAAGATGAAAGAGAAGGTGGGTTGGATCCACAAATCCAAACCAATGGGGTAACTGAGATGCTCTTACTCTCCTGGAAATGATGAAGTGATGAATAGGAGGGAGGACACTTGGCTAACTTTGGCCTAGAGGCCTCAAATTGCCCCAGACCCTACTTCTGCAATTCCACCACCTTTATGAGTTGCTGTTGAAACCTTCATAAGATATCTCTCTGGCAACTCTGTAAGCCATGTGAATAGACTTGCTGTTCAGTTTAACAATGAGAAAGCTGGAACAATGACTAGGCATTAACTCAAACAATTCAGGTATATTAATTAACTTAATTATATTAACTGTTTAAGGTATAATCCAGGAATTTCATTTGCTGAATTTTACAAAAACGCCCAAGCCACTAAGTCAAATGTTTGCCAATGACAAATCAAGTTCATATAAAGTTAAATTACTTTTTTACAGATAGTTTTCTTATCTGTTGCATTTTTAGTCAGTTGTATAACTTATTTTTATTAGAAAATACATAAACATGGTAAAACATTTTAAAGGTATGAAAGGATACCAGTTTCTTGTGTATCTTTACACAAGAATATATTTACTTATAAAATTCATTCTATACTAATAAAAGTTTGTTTGTGTAACTCCTTTTATTTATAAAAATGATATAGTCTGCATAGTCTGAAAATAGATAGAACTATTAATATTTTTTTCTTACTTTCTTTTTAACATTAAAAAATATCTATTAAGCTCTTTAATAAATTATGTATACATAGCTTTTAGAAAAGGTAGCCTTTTGTAATGTATACAGACATCTTTACATTCTTTATGGTGACTTTAAAATTGCCACCTTTTTCAGTTACAATTTTTGTATATAGTAAAAGAGAAGATGTGTACAGTCCCTGTTATTGCCAAGCATCGTAAAGATGAAGAGGGAATTAACGATAGGTATAATTCAGTCAAAATGCCAAAAAAAAGATTCAGCAAAGTAAAAAATAATTTTAAAGCTTGACTCTCTGGTTCCTTTTGTTTGAGAATATTTGACAATTCTCAAACCATTGTCAAATATTCTAAATATCTGACTGTCTTTTTAATCATTATTCCATACCAAAAAAAAAGTTTTATTAAATATTTTGGTACATAAGCCACAAAAGGAGGGAATCCTCCCTAACTCATTTTATGAGACCA